>ML381212.1:39183-99753 GCA_005239525.1 Nicotiana knightiana
CGAAATGATTATATCTTTAAAGTTTTCAAAATGAACTCACGATTTAAAGGTTTTCACTCGAAAGTTTGACTAGTTTTATTAAGTCGTTAGCTAAGGCCTAACGTGAATAAATTGATGAAGTGTTGAGTTGCTTGTGTTTTTGTTGGGTTGTAGTTCCCACAATTTGGATTGCATCCTTTCCATTCTCTTTGTGTATTTCTATTATGTTGTTCGTTGATCGTGATTATTGAATTTTCTTCCATATTATTCGATTGTATCGTTAATTGCATTGAGAAATCTTTAGATAGATATTTTGGTTCGGTCATTTATACATCTTGCCTTTTTAATTATTAGACCGGTGGTGTCTTGACTAGTCCTCGTCACTACTTCACCGAGGTTAGTCTTGATACTTACTGGGCACCGCTGTGGTGTGCTCATACTACACTTCTGCANTGTACTTACTTATTCCTAGGTAGTTGTACTTAGATTTGATAGAAAGATTTCGTAGAGCTTATGACTTGTACTTACCGGGTTTTGGGAAATTGTAAACTCTGTCAAGAATTCTATTTCGAAATTTTTAAAATTCCTTTATTATTGTTGTTTTTCAGTGGAAATGTTAGGCTTACCAAGTCCCTAAGACTAGGTGCCATCACGATACCCAACAGAGGGAAATTTGGGTCGTGACAATCACATAAAATATGCATATTGGCATATATAGATATGTCATATTCCTCATATCATTCAGACTTGACATATTTTATCTGTGTTGAGCTTAACTATTAAACCTGGAAACATGTCTACATTCCTGTACTGGTACCAGTAGATTATGAGTTCTCTTTGAGATATTATTGTCATATTTTCTGTCATCTCCGTATTGCTTAATTTTGTATATGGACTGTATTGTTCGAGCTAGTTGTTGTTGTCAACCCAAAGGTTAGACTTGCTACACTCTGCACTACGTGTGCAGATCTAGGTACTTCCGATCACGGTGGTTGCTGATTTCTGGAGCTTCTTCAAACGCTGATTATCAAGGTAGCTATCTTGACGTCCACAGACCTTGACTCTCCTCATTTATCTTTTAGTTTTGTTTATACTATTCTACTTTCCTAGACAATGTTTCATTTGTCAGGATGTGTAATTGTATAGATGCTCATGTGTTCCGTGACACCTGGATATTTTGGGGAATTATGTATTGAGTTGTGATGTTTTCATCCATTTTTATGAGATTTTTACTTACATAAACCTATTGCAGTATATTTTGAACTTAAGATGTTGGTAGTTGTGAGTTGTCGGCTTTCCTAGTATCATGATAGGCTCCATCACTACACTTGTGATTTGCGGTCGTGATAGTTTTGATATTGATGTGCATGTGCTGATATAAGGATAGAGGTTTATGTGCTTGCAGCGAGATAAGGTGGGATTTATACGCGTGTTGCTAGTAAGGGAATTACTGATGCCATGCGGTGAGACAAGGGGCTAAATTTCATGTAGCTATATCGGGAAAAATATATTTAAAAATATATAATGCAAGGCTTATGCGGAGATACAAGGAACATCGTGATCATGACTTGTGAGATGTGAAAGATGAGGTATGGTACCTCGATTATGATTCTTGTTTTACAATCTATGTGAAAAGACTTGTTGATTTTCACAATTATTGTCTTTCCTTCATTTGATTTTACTTACACTTTTACTGTACTTGATCACTTCTTGTTCCTACCTTATGTGAACTCTTGTTTTCATTTATTACTTTATTATCTGTTGTTAGTCTTACCTCGTTGTACTGTTTCGTTGTCAATTATCTCTAGTTCCGTTATTAGATTATACTATATTTTGTTCAGGTTTCTTTTGTCTAAAAGGTGCCTTGACCTGGCTTTGTCACTACTCTACCGAGGTTAGACTTGATACTTACTGAAAACGAGCAGCTACAGTCGAATATCAAGAAGCTTTGAGCCAAACTCAAAGATCAAGAAGACTCTTTCCTCATTGAGAAAACTTATGCGATTTATTACATGAGGAGGAAGACTTTAGAGGAGGCCAGACAAGGAGTTGCCAACATGGATGGCTGCATCGCTGAGGCTCTTGAATTGGAGACAACTAACTTCGATAACAGTCCTACTTGGCCCACTGCTTGAAGCTCCTCTGTCACAACCCAAATTGGAGGGCCTCGACTGGCACCCGAGGCCAACTCAACCGAGCGCCACATACCTTATTCTTCCTTTCTATAAGACTCGTCATAGGCCATGATAGTCCACGCACATGTATATAAGTAACAATATTGGAACTTAACTCACATAACTAATTCAAAAAGATTTATACAGATACATAGGGGTCGACAAGGCCGTTGACATGTCATACCTAAAACTATACACAGGACACTGTCTACAAAACCTCTAAGAAAAGATGGCCATAATATATAAGTCGGGAAAGGGTTCCCGACATCCTCATAAAATGAAATAACATATATAGAATGTGACTCGGCAATACTCCAGGAAGAAGTGGAGCTCACCAACCAAAAGTTGATATCTGGAGGTAGCCTACAGTGGAGGGTCCTCACCTCGCCTATCTACACATGCATGGCATGAAGCACAACGCCCCAGAAAAAGGGACGTCAGTACAAAGAATCTACCGAGTATGTTAGAAATGAAACGTAATAATAAGATACTATCTCGGGGAGGGATAAGAGTCAACTTATAACCTCTGACTTGCCGCTGAGGGCCATAACATATAGAATAAGACCCATCTCGTATATATGAATAAAACTATGATATAATAGTTCTGATTATATCATTATCGTGACATTAACTGCCCAACTGATCAGTGGTAACTGCCTGACCGGCCGTAGCACGGTGGTAAATGCATGACTGCCCGACCAGCCGTAAATTGGTGGTAAATATGTAACTGCCTAACTGGCCGTAGCTTGGTAGTAAATACATGACTGCCCGACTGGCCATAGCTCAGTGGTAAATGATGATGCATATAATACCATTATGAACATTATCATCTTTATTGAATACCTTAATATTGAGTTAGGAACATACTTAGGCATGATTTGAATATCATGTTACATGAATGAACAACGTAGACCTTCTTAGGTACTAAGAGTAGAACCATTTAGGAAGTAACATTATGTTTACGTATCGTTACTTGGATCATGCCAAAAGAAAAGAAGGGATAGACTTAACATACCTGTGTCGATTCTCTTGATAATCCCTCTAACACACGACTTTTTTGATAAAACACGTAACGTCGGATTGAAGTAGGGAAAAATCCGTATGATATTCTTGAGAAAGGTTATACTGGGATCCCTTAGAATTTGCAATTCACGCTACCATATCATGGTAAGGGTTCATATAAATGCTTTTTGGAGAATTCTCATCCGTAACTTTAGCAAGCATTTCCATTTCCATTTAATTATATAAGGAGGTTTTTTCTTTATCAAAGTGGGTGGGCTCCACTTTTAGGATTACTTGGCCAAATAATTCTCTAATCTTGCCACCTAGCTCTAAGACTTGCCTAGTCAATATTGAATCCCTACTTGATGCCACGTTAATGCTTATCCACCCAATAATTAACCACCAAATTATTAATTAGCTTTATTGCTTTGTTAATCTCTCACTAAAAATCCATAATTATCTAATTATCCACATAATTAAGAATTATCTCAAACTACTTAAAATGTTAATCATTTTTAACACACCTTGTACACCTTATTATCATGGTCATGTAGTACCTTGTATGGCACTGGTCCATAAATACCGGGTATTATAGCTCGGAACGTATTTTATCCCAAATTGACAACCTTCAATGAAACTCATCTTTTTTGATATATTTACCATCTAACCTTCACGGCACTTACTTATCACCTGTTATAAATAGCATAAATGCTTATAACCTCAAAAATAATCTCATTCCCGAGTCTACGTCGATTAACTTACATCGAAACTTTAACGTACGAAAAGGCAAAATGTGACATCCTTTCCCCCTTAGAAACATTCGTCCTCAAATGTTTAAACTTGCAAGATGTACATAATATGCTCATCAATTATAAATGTATATGCCTTCTATGGATATACTCCAATGGAACAAATATAGGGCTCTCACAGGGTCAGGACATCGTCCCTCCATAAAGCTACTTCCTAATCCATTTGCCACCTACAATTCTGTTAATTTATCTTCAAGGCGCTGACACCTACTACTTATATTAATCATCTTTACTGGGCAATTTGCGTTAATAAGATTGAACATTAATCATAGTCACAGTACCTGATACCTCATCCGGTGTAGCCTCTGGGTCCTAATGACCTGCCAAAGCATACTTGCGGTTCTAACTACCGCTGGAGCTAGATGCTCCACCCCGGCCTCTACCTCTACCAGTTGATGCCTGAGGGCCTCACTCTAGAGGGTGTACTGAAGAAGAGGAGACTGTTATAGATCTAGTGGGCTGAACTATCCAGCCTCTGTCCTTCATAGGACAATCCCTCATGAAATGACTATGGTCTCCATAGGTATAGCATACATTAGATCCCTGACGACATTGTCAAGAATGAGCTCTACTACATTGACTGCACTGTAGAGGAGGCACCCTCATCTGCACTGAATCCCTCCGATCTGAAAACATGAAATTCTCGAGACCTGGCCTGATTTAGAATAGATAGATCCTTCACAATGCGGCCTCTGCAACTATCGGACACCATCAACAGGATATGGTGGCATAGGATCGCCCGGAAAATCCTCAGGTTATCTAGTAGACCTAGCCTTCTTACGCTGGCCCTCATCACGATTCTCATATTGCTGCCATTTCCGATCCTCCAATTCTGAGCATAATCCTGGATGCGGGGAATATCCATACTATTTAGTTGAGCAGCCGTGAAACACTTATTAATCGGGTGCGGCCCAAGTCCTACCACAAATTGATGCACTCGGTCACTCATCTAAGCCACAATCGTCGGTGCATACCTCACCAAGGAATCAAACTGGAGACTATGCTCCCACACACTCATATTCTCTTGTTTAAGAGCCAAGAACCTGTATACCCTTGCCTGGCGAATCTCTGCCGACAAGTAATGACGCAAGAAAGCCCCTGAGAACTCTTCCCATACCGCTGGAGGTGCATTTGTCCCTCTAGAAAATTCCCAATTTTCATACCACTGAATCGCAACATCCCAAAATCAGTAAGAGGCCAACTCTGCTGACTTAGTCTGATGCATGCATCACCCTCAAAGTCCTCTGCATTCTATCAATAAAGTTTTGCGGGTCCTCATCCTTGTTGGATCCGGTAAACACTAGAGGGTTCAGGTTGATGAAGTCTCGAACTCTCGCGCTAATAGCCCTGTCAACGTAACCAACACCTGTACCTACCTGGTGTTGAGCCTGAGCAGCTACCAATCTAGTCAACAACCGTAATGCACTCCGCATATCTATATCCTCATCATAAGCAATAGGTGGAGGTACTGGGTTCCTCCTCATCTCCTCGGGTGCTGTCGAAATTGGAGAACTATGAGAGGGTGTCACACATCCCCTCGGGGCCTCACTCTGACCCTCACTAGACGTTGGTGCACTACTCATGTCAAGGGATTTATTCCCTACGACTCTACTCTATTACATGATCTAATATCAACAAGGAAGGGTAACCGATCCCTAAATTCCCTATAGTTTCCTGTTTATACAATGTGGTGCACAACACATTTATAAACAAGCATCTACTATACACGGATTGTAGACAACCCAAGGACATATCTGCACTGATACCAAGTTTGTCACGACCCAAATCGGAGGGCCACGACTGGAACCCGGTGCCTACTAAACCGAGCGCCACGTACCTTATCCTTCTTTACTATAAGACTCGTCACAGGCCATGATAGACCACATCAACTTAACTCACATAACTAATTCAAAAAGATTTATATAGATAGATAGGGGCCGAGAAGGCCGTTGACATGTCATAACTAAAACTATACACAGGACACTGTCTGCAAAACCTCTAAGAAAACATGACCATAATATATAAGTCGGGACAGAGTTCTTGACATCCTCAAAAAATGAAATAACATATATAGAACGTGACTCGGCAATACTCCAGGAAGAAGTGGAACCCAACAACCAAAAGCTTATATCTTGAGGCAGCCTATAGTGAAGGGTCCTCACCTCGCATATCTACACCTGCGTGGCATGAAGCACAGTGCCCCAGAAAAAGGGACGTCAGTACGAAGAATGTCACGAGTCTGTAAGGAAGAAATGAAACGTAATAATAAGATACTATCTCGGGGAGGGATAAGACTCAACTTATAACCTCTGACTTGGTGCTGAGGGCCATAACATGTAGAATAAGGCCCATCTTGTATATATAAATAAAACTATAATAGTTTTGATTACATCATTCTCGTGACATTAACTTCCGAACTGATCAGTGGAAACTACCCGACCGGCCATAGCGTGGTGGTAAATGCATGACTTCCCGACCGGTCATAGCTCGTAAATGTGTAACTTCTCAACCGGCCATAGCTCGTTGGCAAACGCATGACTGCCCGACCGGCCGTAGATCGATGGTAAATGATGATGCATATAATACCATTATGAACATTAACATCTTTATTGAATACCTTAATAGAGAGTTAAGAATGTACTTAGGCATGCTTTGAATATCATGTTATAGGAATGAACAACGTAGACCTTCTTAGTTACTAAGAGTAGAACTTTTTATGAAATAACATTATATTTACGTATCGTTACTTGGATCATGCCAAAAGGAAATAAGGGATAGCGTTAAATACCTGAGTCGATTCTCTTGCCAATCCCTCTAACACACGTCTTTTATGATAAAACACGTAACCTCGGATTGAAGTAGGGAAAAATCCGTATGATATTCTTGAGAAAGGTTATACCTGGCTCCTTTAGAATTTTCAATTCACGCTGCTATAGCATTGTAAGGGTTCATATGAATTCTTTCTGGAGAATTCCCATCGTAACTTTAGCAACCATTTCCATTTCCATTTAATGATGTAGGGAGTTTTTTTGCCGCACTTTTAGGATTACTTGGCCAAAGAATTCTCTAATCTTGTCACCTAGCTCCAAGACTTTCCTAGTCAATATTGAATCCCTACTTGCTGCCACGTTAATGCTTATCCACCCCAATAATTAACCACCAAATTCTTAATTAGCTCAATTGCTTAGTTAATCTCCCACAAAAAATCCATTATTATCCAATTATCCACATAATTAAGAATTATCTCAAATTACTTAAAATGCTAATAATTTTTAACACACCTTATACACCTTATTATCATGGTCATGTGGTACCTTGTATGGCACTAGTCCATAAATACCGGGTATTATAGCTGGGACCGTATTTTATTCCAAATTGACAATCTTCAACGAAACTCATCTTCTTTGGTAAATTTACCCTCTAACCTTCACGACACTTACTTATCACCTGTTATAACTAGCATAAATGCTTATAACCTCATAAATAATCTCATTCCCGAGTATACATTGATTAACTTACGACGAAACTTTAACGTACGAAAACGTGAAATGTGACATCCTGGAGCACAAGTTTTGAGTCCTAGGGAACCGAAAAGGAAGCTGAAGACGAATAAGATAAGGATAAGGATGAAGGTACTGAGCCGAATGCAGAATGATGCGAGACTAAATTGCATAGTTTAACATGTTTATACCTTATATTTTATGCGCTTTAATGATAAAAATACACTTGTTATGTACTTAATGGAGTTTATTTCATGTGTAGGTGAAGTGGAGATGGAAACGGAGCGAACAGATGCAAATACGTCGAAAGATACGCGAAAGGAGACACCCGGGCGATAGCCGGGCGACAGAGCCAAACACACTGACACTGCCTGGCGTTAGCCAGGCGTTTGGGCTTAAACGCCAGCCCTAGCCTGGCGTTAGCCAGGCATTTGGGTCCAAACGCAAGGTCCCCAGTTCGGCCAGAAATCGAGTTTTGACGGGTTTAAGTGTTTTCTAATTGAAATAGAAGTCTCCTACACGGTTAGGGTTCACCCTAAACCTATAAATAGACTCCTAAAACACAACTACAAAGGAGAGATTCACAGGGATACACAGAGATTTGAGTTTGGAGCGAATCGAAGGCAAAACATCAATTTGTACATATTTTCTTCCTTACTTTGTAGTTTAATTATGCTAGTTGTTTTAGATTTTATTCTTATGAATTTGTTTAGCTAATTTCGTGTGGAACCCGTTGGGGAATAAACTTCTTGTGATATTAATATAGTTTTGATTGGTTGATTAAACTCTATTTGTTCAACTACGTTCTTGTTGTAGTTGATTGAAGGGCCCTCAATTAGCTGTGCCTATTTATTATGTATCTACTTGAGAGAGAGTGCATATTTAGGTAATTGTTTGAACAACACCACTCCCAGAGTATAGACGAAAGTCATAACCGAGGGTTTAGAGGTTGGATTAGAGATAACGATACTTCGGGTGCAATCTAAGTGAACTGTAATGCAATCTAGCTAGCGTAACTTGAGAGAGTGCGTCTAGTAAATTATCATAATTACTTGAGAGAGATTTATGGTAGATAGAGCGTTCATGATTGATAGAGACGATTAATCAAGCTATACAAAGTATCCGATAAGTAAGTTCATCAGCGGGGGAAACCATAACTCTAGATTTTTATTACAATTGTTTATACCTTAGTATAGTTAATCTTTGATTTTAATATTTAGTATTAGTAATTTAACAAACATCAGGTGACAGATGATTACTAATTTAAACAGCCTGCTTGATACGTCAATTCCCTGTGGGATCGACTCTGGGCTTAATACCCCATGATTATATTTGCAACGCCCGCTTAGTCTTCTACAAGACATAGTTGAGCGTGATCACGGAACAACCTTCATCTTCAAAAGACGTAGCACTTCTCTTCCTTCAGACTCCACTGACAAAACTAATAAATGAAATATATTTTTTTTAGTTTGTAATTGTCAAAGATTCGGCTTCTTACATACTGAAAAATGGTGCTTCTCTCGTGATTGACTTCACCGTTATTCTATACGCCCATCACACTTCCGGTTACTCTTCTAGCCAATTGCCTTTAGCATCCTCTAGTTTCTTTTTGAGTTTTTGAATTATCACCTTGTTGATCGACTCCACTTGTCCTTTAGCACTTGCATGATATGGAGAAGATTTGATCCTTTTGATATTCAATCCTTTCAGAAACTTTGTGACTTTGGAACTTATAAATTATGGTCCATTGTTACAAGAAATTTCTTTTGGTACTCCAAACAGACAAATGATATGATCCCAAATGAAATCAATCTCTTCTTGCTCTCAAATCTTCTTGTAAGCACCTGCTTCTACCCATTTAGTGAAATAATCAGTTTAAACTAAAAGAAATATTACATGCCTGGGCTCTTGGGGCAAAGGACCAACTATGTCAATACCCCATTTCATGAATGGCCACGGTGACAACACCAAATGTAGAAGCTCTGCCGACTGATGCACTAATTGCACACCACGCTGCCACTTATCACATTTTTGTACAAATGCCTTCGCGTTTTATTCCATCCGAGGCCAATATTAACCAGCCCTTATCAATTTATGAACCAACCAGTCTGCATCGGAAAGATTTCTACACGCCCTTTCATAAACTTCTCTCATCACATAATCAACCTCTGATGCTCCTAACATCGAGCCAATAGTCCTTGAAGAGATCTTCAGTATAGTTGACCATCAACAAGGCAATAGTGAGAAACTTTATTTCGCAGTTCACAGGAGGCTTTAGGATCTTCAAGCAATTTTCCATGACTTAAATATTCTATAAACTCATTTTTCCAATCCGAGATTAGGTTGGTTGAGTTAACTTCGCAATACCCATTCACGTCCAATGTTGAGTGCAACAACTGAACAACTACACCTAAATTGACTTCTTTCATTTCTGTGGATGACCCAAAATTGGACAACGTGTCAGCCTCCACGTTCTCTTCCCTTAGGATGTTAATTACCGACCACTCCCTGAACCGCGAAAGTAAAACTTGAACTTTAAGTATTGTTGCATCCACTCTTTTTTTGTGTCAAAGACTCTGTATATCTGATTAGTCCATGGCTAATTCAGGTGCAGCAACCAAAGCCTCATACTTGGCTTCATTGTTAGTCAAAGGAATAGCTTTAATGGCCTGTCTCAAGGTCTCTCACGGAGGAGTGATTAATAATATTCCAAGATCAGACCCTCTTACGTTGGAGGCTCCATCCATAAATAGGGTCCATACACTAGAGATGGTTCCCGACCTAAGAACTGTTTCAACCACAAAGTCGGCTAAAACATGTGCCTTAATGGCTGTCCGAGGTTTATTTTATATCAAATTCACTAATATCAACTGCCCATTAGCCAATCGACCCGATAATCAGTCTTATGAAAGACGTTCCTTAAGGGAAAAGTCATCACAACGGCTATAGGGTGATATTAAAAGTAAGGTCTAAGCTTTCGAGACGCGACTACAAGAGCTAGAGCCAACTTTTCCAGGTGCAGATAACGTGCCTCCTCTCCCGATAAAATTTACTAACATAATAAACAGGAAATTGACTATATTCCTCCTCCCAGATCAGGACTGCACTAACCGCAACTTCTGAAACCACTAAAAAATTAACAATTACTCACCCTCCTTCGGTTTGGACATTAGTGGAGGACTGGACGAGTAACATTTTAGGTCTTTCAACGCTTGCCGGCATTCCGAAGTCCACAAGAAATCATTCTTCTTTTTCAAAAGTGAAAAAAATAGTGGGGTTTTTCGATGACCTCGATATGAATCTGCTAAGGGCCGCAACCTGCCAGCCAACAAATGCACCTCATTTACACTTGTCATTTGGTCAAGGATATTTTCTACGGTCATAATCTTATCAGGATTTATCTTAATTCCTCTTTGAGAAACCAAGAAGCCAAGAAACTTCCCGAACCCAACACTAAAAGCACATCTTTCAGGTTTGAGCTTCATGTTGTATTTTCAAAAAATATCAAATGTCTCTTGTAAGGGAGTCAAATGACTTCATGCACTAAGAGACTTAACCAACATGTCATTAATACAAACTTCTATAGTTTTACCAATTTGAAGTTCAAACATCTTATTCACGAGCCTCTGACAAGTGGCTCCTACATTTATAAGCCCAAAAGGCATCACACTATAGCAATAAATGCCAAACTTTGTGATAAATGAGGTTTTTTCTTGATCCTCCCAATGCATCCTAATTTGATTATACCGTAATACGCATCAAGTAAATTCATCAATTCATGCCCGGCCATAACATCGATCATTTGGTCAATGTATGGCAACGGGAAAGAATCTATAAGGCATGCCTTATTTAAATAATTATAATCTATACACATTCTAAACTTATTATTCTTTTTAGGAACAACCACTATGTTAGCTAGCCAATTAAGATAATTCACCTCACAAATTTAACCTATATTTAATAATCGGGTTACCTCCTCTTTAACAAACATGTTCCTGGCATCAGCTATCGGTCGATTCTTTTGCTTCACCGGCAAAAGATTAGGGTCCAAATTTAACTTGTGGACAGCCATATCTAGCGGAATACCTCTCATATCAGAATGAGACCATGCGAAGATATCAAACTTAGCTTCTAAAAACTCAATAATTTTAAGCCCAAGTTCGGGACATAATCTTGTTCCCAAGTAAACCTTTTTATCTGAAAACTTTGCGAACAAAGCGATTTGTTTCAGTTTCTCTGCGGTTGACTTGTGGCATCGGCTTCTTTTGGTACCTGAATGGATCTGGGCATCTGATAAAAATCTGATATCTCTTCCTTTCCAACACCTTCTATCAGACCTAGAAGGCAGCATACATTGGTTCCTATAGTTGCTATTTTCTTGATCCTTCCACCTTCCTGCTGGATAAGGTGACTGCATTCTTTTTCCTAGCAACCGGTCGATCACCTCTAATCTGCTTGACCCCATCCGGTGTAGGGAACTTCATATTTTTATGGTAAGTTAATGGCACAACCTTCATTTAATGAATCCATGGCCTTCCAAGGATCACGATGTATCCATATCGCCATCCACCACCTCAAACAAAGTAGTATTTGTCACACCTTCGGCATGCGTGGGCAATGGAATATCCCCTCGAGTTGTTAAACTTGTTAGGTTGAACTCGGCTAGAAGCTTTGTTGCCGGAATTATGTTTCTGGTTAACTTTACTTGTTCAAAAACTCTTAACTGGATGATATTGGATGAACTGCCTGGATCAACCAACACATATTTAATTTTAAAATCTAAAACATTAAGTGATATTACTAAAGCTTTGTTATGCGGTAAAATAAGGCCATTCTCGTCTTCTTCCATGAAGGTAATTCTATCATCTACTAATGCTTCTCAAACTCTCTTGTCATGAGTTACCGATATCTTTGTCTTCTTTGCTCCAGAAAACATCACTTCATTTACTTCCACTCCTCCAAAAATTATGTGTATTGTGAAGTTGGGTGATCCTGCGGCCGATTTGGCTGGTTCTGTAGGATCTCGGTTCCTCCCATATTTATTTTTAGCCCGATTACTTAGAAGTTCTCTAAGATGACCATTATTCAGTAACGCTGCAACCTCTTCATGAAGATGCCGGTAGTCCCCAGTCTTATGGACATGCGTTCCGTTGAATTAACACCACAGACTAAGATCCTTTTGATTAGGATCTGATTGTATTGGTTTTGGAAATCTTGCCTCCTTGATGTTTCTCACAGCTGAAACTAGTTCTACCAAAATAAAAAATTGTAACCAGACAACCGAGGATATGTTGAATCCCCGGACCCGATGGTTCTTTCTCCTGTAAAGCTTTGGTACTCCGACCACGATCTGTCGTTCTATTCGATACAAATCTTTTCAAAGACCGAAGGTCTTTAATTCATCACTCTTCAGCTCTTTCATATGGGTGGAAACGATTCCTGGAAGACCTTTTGTCCGAATCGAAATCACTTTTGAACTTCTCTTGAGTCCGATCGCGATTGCGACCTTTGGATGACACCGAAGAGCTCAGATGATCATCTTCAATTATGATTTTGGATTCATAACGATTATGGACATCTGCCCATGTGGTTGCCTGAAACTCCAACATGCTTTCCTTTAATTTTCCAGATACATCTGAGATCAATGGATTGAGGCATTTGGTGAACACCTCAGCTGCCTATTCATCTGGTACTATCGGCAAAAACATCATCTCTTTTTGTAATCGGATTACGAACTCCTGTAACAATTCAAATTCTCCTTTAGCAATTCTGAATATATTTGTTTTTCTAGCTTGGACTTTCCTCGCCCCAGTATGAGATTTAATAAAGCAATCCGCAAGCATTTATAAGGCGTCAATAGAATGCTCATATAAAAGAGAGTACCGTGTTAAAGCACCCTTTGTTAGGGTTTCGCCGATGGGGTGAGGTGGGTGAGGTGTTAATCTTTTTTCACTTATTAGTTAATTAGGTAATGTCCCATTATCCGGTAATTAATCGGTTACCCGCATAATTAAGAAGTGTTGCAAATTACTTAAAGTTCTTTAATACATTTTATACATCCATGTAAAAATACATATATTTTCTCCACTTATAACTTTCCTAATCTCATATAAAGAGAAAAAAAATTCGTACACTTAATTCTTAAAATGGTAAAAAGATAACCTTCTTAGTTATAAGAAAATAATTTTTATCTTTACAATAAAGAAAATCTCATAAATTTTCTCATATTATATATGTGTAAAATTCAAAGCATATTCGAAAATAGTAATATTAATAACTATATAAAATCATAATTTTCAAACTTTTTATAAAAATATTCCACTCAAAATATCATATCAAAAGTATATGACGGTATCAAGGTTGCACAGTTCCTGGATTTGCCTTATCAATAACTTCATGACTTTGTTTGACCAAAACCCAGTGTTTGAAGCCAATAATTGATCTAATATTAACAGAAAAAGAAAGGATCCTTAAATACTTTCTAAAAACGCTGCACAGTTCAATTGCAAATGAACATATAGTAAATAACATGAGTGAGTCAAACATAAGAGCCTAGAAAGGTAAAATATTCTAAGAAGTTTACACAAACTTAAAGATTAGTAAGGACAACCATAAAGATAATTTCCAAAATTGTTATCTAATTTCTAACCGTAAAGAAAAGTAATTTCAGAGGTCCTACAAAATAAATATAGTAATAGCTCCTTATGTCCAGATTTTGTTATCCTTTTATATTTAGAAAAAGAATGTCCAAAATATGCACACAACACTCAAAAGAAACTGACCGTCTATTTATACGGGTCAAGTACATAATACACTTGTTATTGTATTTCCAGACATGATTTCGAATAAGTTTACAGTTTAAAAGGCAAATTATGGTTATTTCGTAGTAATTTAAGAGTAAGTAGTGAGAGAAGACTCATTTACTACACTCACAGAATATATAAGCTAATATAATAGAATGGAGTATCTATACATACACAAAATAACCTTCAAGCTCATATGGATTACTATTACTTATCCTAATATTAAAGTACGGGGTGTAACATCCTACTTGTTTTGAATGTTGGTTAGTTTTATTATTTTGAGCAACCTAAGTAAAGTCTAGAACCACCCAAATAGAGGTCCAATGCCTCCTGGACCATAGGCATGGGACGGGTAGTACAGGTATAGGGTACGACTTAGAATTGAATTAGAGTGCCTCTAGGTAAACAACTTTAACATAGTAATTGGGTAGTAGGAGATGATAGTCTGTGCCCGCTGAATAATATGAGCAACTCCTATCTAAAGGGAGTTGCGCAATATTATTTATATTGCACGGGGTGATCCTTTAGGCTAAACAACTTAGGACCCCCCCCCCTTTATATCTACATTAAGGCATTCGAACATCATATTTATATCTTGTAGTTCTTAAGATTTGTACGAATTGTGTTATAACGAACTTCTCCAGCCTTTGTTTATTTGATCACCTAGTCTAATTACATAATTCACATAGTTCTAAGTTCGACCGGGACTCACAATTATGGATCTCAAAGAATGCCTAACACCTTCTCTTTGAGGTAATTTGAGCCCTTACCCGATCTTTGGTAATGATGACTAATCAAATAGAGTTATTTGCACAATATATGACCTAACCCACCTTAAAATCATTAGGTGGCAACTCTTCTCTTCTAATATCCATTTAAAAGAGCTGTCACATGTCGAAACCCGATTTCGCGAGAAAAAGGGGTGTGACAACATGGCGACTCTGCTGAGGATACTTAGGCTCTTACCATAATGAACTTGACTTTGTGGATTATTTTCTTTATGCAAATCCCTTCCCTTATTCACCTCTGTTTGTTTAAACTTGTTATAACATGCCAATCCCCTCCCTTTCTCACATATGTTGTCTAATTTGCTATGATATGCACATCTTTTCCCCTATCCACCTCTACTTGCTATGCCCACTCTTTGTCTAATAAAAATTGCTATATCATGCCTTCTTCACTACCTTCTTTTCCCATATTATATGAACTAAACTAACTTCTTCAATTTTGTCTTTCTTCTCTTTCCTTGTTTACTCTTGCTATTTTATTTACTGCTTTTACATAATTAATCATGCAAATACTTAACAACATGTTATTATCTCTGCATAAAGCATGCTCCACATCATACTCCACTCGTGCCAATTATCAACATAGCGGCTTGATGAGTGTCCGCGCTCTTCCAAAAATACCATTTTTAAATCAGAAAGGCTTATTTGCGGTAGACTAGTCGATCAGCGGTGCAGTCGATGGTTCCGTGTCTTTCCTTCTCTAGTTGTATACTTGAGATTACCTGTCTAGACCTTTCTAGAAACCTTATTCCAATATCAAATGTACATGCATAATGTTAAACCTAGTAGAAGCTAAAACTTTGTTAACGTAATAGCCCGCTAAGATAATCCTTGTCCAAAGCCCCACGGGATTTCCACAATTTAAATGGGGATCATCATGCTATATGCATTACTTGTAGAAAATATGCCAATATGTTGATAGTTATTGTGTAAACGGTCGAATCTGGAGGGGCAAAGGGCTAACCTTTATTTGTTTGCAGAAAATGAAGCACGAAGTCCCCAGGTTCGGCATGGTCCGAAACACCCAGCTTTGCTACTTGACTGGTGGAAAGACCTTACGCCTTGTGACAAGAATGATGTGAGAAGAGTACTTGGAAACTTGTCGTCTTTGCTTAATATCCAACCAAATAGAGCTTTGATTGAGGCTGCTACCATGTTCTGGAAGAGAAAAGAGTGGTGGTCTTCCGATTTGATGACATAGAAATGACTCCTCTCTTAGAAGAAATAGGAGGTTTTGCTAAGCTGCCATGGGATAGTCCAAGATTACTAGTGCCAGAGAATTGCACCCCTCGCAGTTTTCTAAAGAGGCTAGGTTTTAAGAAAAATGATGAGTTGCTTTGTTTAAAGAAATCATATATTCCATTCGAACTTTTTTATGAACGTTATGGGCACAGTAAGTCATATCGCCTTCATCATGATGAACTCGCCATTACTTCTTTGGGTTGGACGCATTGCCGGGTTTATGTGTTCATCATCTGCTTCATGGGTTTGTTGATAATTCCATTAAAAGGGGGAAGGATTCACACTCGTTTAGCTACGATTGCAAGAATTAATGGAAGGCATTGAGGGGAAAACCTACACCATCATCACTATGATCCTAGTTAAACTGTATTGCGCTCTAAATCAATGCAAGCAGGGGTTCAGATATTTTAAAGGTTGTAATCTATTATTGCAAGTCGGGTTACTAGAACACTTTCAGAGGGGAGAATATCGTCAAGAGCTTCTGTGATGACCATTGAACGACTACATAGCTTACCACAATCCAAAGAAAATGATATTCATCCCAGATAGGTTCGCATAGCCCGGAAGTGCTGTAAGTTGGGTACGTTTTTTCAGCAATCTGACAGACGAAAAGGTACATTGGATGTTTGAGTAGTTTCCTAGCAGTGAGTTCATCATCAGGTCGAGGGATACTAATCATTTGGTATTGATTGGGTTGCGAGTCATTTATCCCTATGCTCATATAAGGGTAATTAGACAGGCATGAAGAAAACAAGTCATACCTCGAGTTTCCAACATGGTCCAGTACAAGGCAGACTTTAAGGGGGACATCATTCCTTTCAAGTTCGAGGCACAGAATATGTGGAACCAGAAGGTCATTGTGGAAAAAGAAACTAACGATCCAGACAGGTACTATGTCCATCATGTTTATTTCATTCCATCATGGTTGGTAGATGATATAGCGGGAGACGTCAAGCCAGGGGTCAACTTGGAAAATAGGATTATTGATGATGATAATGAGGCACAAGTAAAGTATAGAAGGCTTCACAAAAGGGTTTTCGAGTCGGAAGCTAGGCATCTGGAATGACATAAAAAAGACATGGAAGCTATAAACAAATGGAAGGGGATCGCCACTATGGAAACAGAAAGGTTAGAATATCTGGAACATGGATTGATGGAGCTCAAAGGAAAGATGAGAAAGAGGCTTACAGATTGTCAAAACACAGATGGCAGCGAAGGAGGGCATCTAGAAAAGGCTTACTTAGTATTGAACATGCGCGACCTGGGGAACTTGATTGATGGAGTCAAAAGAGCCAAGCACGGAGAAGATCCCTTAGGGACCAAATAGATTTAGCAAATAATGTTCTTTATTTTTTTCTAGCTTAGTTTAGATTTCGATTGTAAAAACGCTAAACGACATTATTGACTCTATTATTATTGTCAATTTAGTGAAATTTTGGCTCATTTTCACGTTAATGAAATGACGCAATATTGGCATCAATTTTCTCCAAGTCTATGTGTCGCTTAGGCCTACCTCGGGCACAATGAGGTCCCTAATTAGGACGCTTTGCACGATTGTTCAAAACATGTTAAATACTGCAAGCATTCTTTCAAATATCCCTTACTAACTTGTTTACCTTTTGCTTTTTCTTTCTTTTGATTATTCCCATTCCCCAAGGTTGGTTCGTGCATACTGGCATCGTCAGCATATCACACTAGATCCAGAGGTCCTCCACCTCCTCCTCCAAGAGCCAAGAACCACCACAAATGACCAGAGCCAAGAACCACCACAAAACCCGCAAAACCAAAATCAGAAACCAAACCCTCCTGCAGCACACCAGTATCCCCACACCTCCACCCACATATCAACCTTCACCCCCTAGATACCAACAACCCTCTACCACATACCATGCCTATAACACTCAACCCGTATATTACCATTCACCTCCACCATCCCGCCAAAACTACCAAAACCACGACCAAACTTCGAGCGCACACCACCTAGACAATACACTCTGATTGCTGAGACCATGGACCAATTATATGAGAGATTGAAGGATGTTGTTTATGTCACTCTCATCCCTGATTAACCCTAACAAGACATGTGCCTATCATTCGGGCATGAAGGACCATACAATTGATGAGTGTCGCACACTGAAGGACAAGATTCAAACACTGATCGACAACAAGGTCATACGGGCAAAGAAAACTGCCCCAAATGTGCGCAACAATCCTCTCCCGGATAGCAGAGGTGAGTGAGTGAATGTAATAGAGGTTGATGAAGAATGGGACCTGGAAGGGTCAATCGGAATCATTCGAGAGGGGTATGATCCCAAGACATCTCGGTCACCCTCACACTAGTTGTGGTACAAACCCAAGCACCATTTGAAGTTGAGGTGACTGCACTCTTCACTATGATGGTAGCTCCCACACCATCCTACAAGTCTGATGCCATCCCATGGGACTACATTGTGGAAACCCGGAGAAAGGGAAAAGCAAAAAAAAGAGGAGACAGGTGCGACACAAGGCATGACCAGAATCGACAGAGTCTATACACCTGAAAACTTGAGGGGAGCAAGCAAGGAATCTGCATCTAAGCCACCTATTGTCGAGACGGGTACTGATGACCTTTAGAGGAAAGTACAAGCAAAGGAGTTGTCTTTGATCATCTGAACAAAACTCCCCCTCAGATATCTATTTTGTCGCTGCTACAAAACTCCGAAACACACAGGAACGCCCTGATGAAAGTGTTGAGTGAAGCTTATGTACCAAACAACATCACTAGTGGGGATATGTCCAACATGGTCGGAAAGGTACTTGAGAGCCACAAAATTACCTTTCATGAAGATGAGTTACCGCCAGAAGGACTAAGTCACAATAGTCCATTGCACATCACAGTGCGGTTTGAAGACAAGTTCATTGTCAGGGTCCTAATAGACGGAGGATCCAGTCTCAACATATGCCCACTGACCACTCTAAATAGGTTGGGTAAAGGCCTGCACGAGATACGGATGGGAAGCATGAATGTGAAGGCGTTTGATGGATCCTAAAGAGCCACAATCGGGAAAATCAACCTCAACCTACAAATGGGCCCAACCTGGTTTGATATTGAGCTCCAAGTGCTGGATATATATGCCACCTATAATCTATTATTGGGACGGCCATGATACACGCCGCTGGGGCAGTGGCTTCTATTCTACATCAGTCAGTTAAGTTTGAATGGAATCATCAAGAAATGATTATCCATGGGGATGAAAGAAACCCCATCTACACCAATTAGACTGTTCCAATCATTGAGAATAGGAAGATGCTGGGTGGAGAGACGTACCATCGCACTAAGAGCGTCAATGCAATTGAAAAGGACAAATGGTGGAGCAACAATATAGAAAGAATATTACTATGGACAAGGTATGAACCTGGCAAGGGTCTCAGCAAAAACCTCCAAGGGATCACTAAACCAGTACAACCGCAGCGTCATGCTACAACATTTGGGATCGGATGCGAATACACTTGGCAAGAGTACCAAGATTGGTCACTGCCATGGCATGGTCCTTATTATCAACTGGAAAAGTCGGTACCCATCTCTACAACAGACATTCCAACAAGCAGACGTTATATGGGGATCTGAGGAAGATGAAGTCTTAGCCGACATGAGGAAGTTATTTCTGGATGAAGAGGATATGGATTGCAATGAAATATTTGAGGAGGAAGAGGAGGAAGACCTTATCATTCAGACTGTGTAAAGAGGAACCATTCTCAATAACTGGACTGCTGCACTATCCCGGACCCACCGAGTTCCTGGGTAGCTTGGCAGATTAGCTTCAATTATTTTTAAGCATTTGAGATATTTTCAGTATTTTTTTTTGAAATAATTGCTCGAGTCATCGATCCCCATTTGCCAACGTTTTAAAGATTTCAATTGATGCATTGCTATTTTTTGTATTTACTATTATTCTCTATATTTTCTCTCTTTACAGCATTATTATTACCTATCCCGATGAGTCTGTGACTGTGACATGTAATGAGACAATGCAACATAAGGATAGTGATTCAGAGGATTTGGAAGATGACGCAATACCTGAGGAAATCGTCAGAGAAGTGGAAAATTTTGAAAGCAGGCCAAAGTCCAACTTGGACGAAACTGAAGCGGTTAACTTAGGAGATTCTAAAACGGTCAAGGAAACACGCATAAGCATTCATCTATCACTGCCAAAGAAAGAAGATTACATCATATTCCCAAAATAATATCAAGATATCTTTTCATGGTCCTACGACGACATGGCGAGTTTGAGCAAATCTATAGTCTCTCATAAGCTACCCACTAATCCTACATGTCCACCGGTGAAACGGAAGCTCAGAAAGTTCAAGCCGAATATGAGTTTGTAAGATAAAAGAGGAGGTCACCAAGCAGATCAAAGCCAAGGTTCTTAGAGTAGTCGAGTACCCGACTTGGTTGGCCAACATTGTGCTAGTTCCGAAGAAAGATAGGAAGGTCAAAGTATGTGTTGACTACCAATATCTAAACAGAGCAAGTCCTAAAGATGATTTACCATTGCCTAATATACACATATTGATCGACAACTGTGCCAAACATGAACTCCAATCCTTTGTGGATTGCTTCGAGGTACCATCAGATCTAGGTGGATGAGGAGGATGCTAAAAAAATAGCCTTCATCACGCCGTGGGGAATATATAGTTATAAAATGATGACATTTGGTCTGAAGAACGCCGGAGCTACCTACATGAGAGCTATGACAACTATTTTCCACGACATGATACACAAAGTGATAGAATTGTACGTGGATGATGTTATCATCAAATCCAAGAAGATTACGGATCACATAGACGATCTGAGGAAATTCTTCGATCATCTTCGAAGGTATAATCTAAAACTGAATTCTGTAGAGTGTGCTTTCAGAGTCCCTGGCGGAAAATTGTTAGGATTCATCATCAGTCGCAGAGGGATTAAGTTGGACCCATCAAATGTCAAAGAAATTAACTACTTTCCAACGCCGAAGAATAAAAAAGATGTGATGAGATTTTTAGGGCGTCTCAATTACATCAGTCGCTTCATAGCACAATCAACAGTGATATGTGAACCAATCTTCAAGATGTTGAGAAAGGATGTTGCAACAAGTTGGACTGAAGAATTCTAGAAAGCCTTCGACAAAATCAAAGAGTATTTGTCCAAACAGCCCGTTCTGGTCATACCAGAGCCAGGAAGACCACTGCTGCTTTATTTGTCTGTGTTGGATGGAGCTTTCGATTGCGTTTTGGGACAACATGATGAAACTGGAAGAAAGTAGCAGGCAATATATTATTTGAGCAAGAAATTCACACCCTAAGAAGACCGGTACTCTTTGCTAGAACGCACCTGATGTGCTTTGACATGGATAACTCAGAAGTTGAGGCATTATTTCTACGCGTACACTACATATGTCATATCAAGGATGGATCCACTGAAATATATCTTTCAGAAGCCCATACCTACGGGTAAGTCAGCAAAGTAGAAAATATTGTTGAGTGAGTTCGACATCATCTATGTAACTCAGAAGGCGGTCAAAGGGCAAGCATTGGCGGATCATCTGGCAGAAATCCTGTAGACGGAGAATATGAACCATTGAAAACGTATTTTCCCGATGAAGAAGTGTCCTTCGTGGGAGAAGATATCACTGAAACATATGATGGTTGGAGAATGTTCTTCGACGGAGCAGCAAACTTCAAAGGAATAGGTATTGGAGCTGCTTGGAATCAGAAACCGGCCAACATTATCCGGTGTCCGCAAAACTCTGGTGTCCATGTACCAACAATATGGCAGAATATGAGGCTTGCATATTGGGAATCAGGTTGGCCATTGACCTGAATGTTCAGAAGCTGCTGGTAATTGGAGATTTCGATCTATTGGTGCATCAGGTTTTAGGAGTGGGATGCAAAGAACACCAAAATATAGCCATATTTACACTATGTACAAGAACTAATCAAGAGGTTTAAAAAGATAGAATTCAAACATGTTCTAAGGGTCAAAATGAGTTTGCAGATGCATTAGCCACTTTGTCTTCCATGATACAACATCCAGACAAGAATTTCATCGATCCTATCCCAATAGAAATTCATAAGCATCCAGCTTATTGTGCTCATGTTGAAGAAGAGAGCGATGGAAAACCATGGTTCCACGACATCAAGGAATATTTGGAAAAGGGAGAATATCTAGAGTACTCTACCTATACTCAGAAGCGCACACTTCGAAGGTTAGCCAACCATTTCTTTCAAAGCGGAGGAATTCTATATAGAAGAACTCCAGATCTGGGATTATTACGGTGTGTCGAAGCCAAGGAAGCATCCAGATTGCTCAAGGAAATACATGCCGGAACCTGCGGACCGCACATGAATGGGTTCACTTTAGCCAAAAAGATACTAAGAGCGGGGTATTTCTGGATGACTATGGAAACAGACTGCATCAAGTATGTTCATAAATGCCACCAATGCTAGATACATGCTGACATGATACGGGTACCACCTAATGAACTCAATACAACGAGTTTACTTTGGCCTTTCTCGGCCTGGGGAATGGATGTCATCGGCCCGATCGAGCATGCCGCTTCAAACGGGCATAGACTCATTCTAGTGGTAATAGATTACTTCACAAAATGGGTTGAAGCTACGTCTTACGATGTTGTAACTAAGAAAGTTGTACTAGATTTTGTCCTGGACCGCATTGCTTGTCGTTTCGGAGTACCAGAGTCAATCATCACCGACAACGCCGCCAACCTCAACAGCGATCTGATGAAGGCCATGTGTGAAACCTCAAGATCAAGCATAAGAACTCCACAACATACATGCCATAAATGAACGGAGCCGTGGAAGCCGCCAACAAGAATATCAAGAAGATATTGAGGAAAATGGTAGATAATTACAACCAATAGCACGAGAAGCTTCCATTCTCTCTACTCAGATATCGTATCACGGTTTGCGCATAAATTGGGCAACTCCTTCCCTATTGGTTTATGGCCCCGAAGCAGTTATTCCCACCAAAGTAGAAATCCCTTCTTTAAGAATTATACAAGAAGTCGAGCTCAGCGATGCAGAGTGGGTACAGAGCCGATACGAGAAATTAACTCTCATTGATGGTAAAAGAATGAATGTAGTGTGTCACGGTCAACTCTATCAGAATAGGATGGTAATAGCCTTCAACAAAAAGGTCAGACCGAAGAAATTCACACCGGGGCAATTGGTGCTAAAACAAATCTTCCAACATCAAGAGGAAGCCAAGGGTAAGTTTTCACCCAATTGGCAGGGCCCCTATATGGTTCATCGGGTACTAATAGGAGGAGCACTTATACTTGCAGAAATGGACGGAGAAATTTGGCCAAAACCTATTAACTTAGACACAGTCAAAAGATACTATGTTTAGTATCATTCTCATTTCTCCACTTGATGTAACTGAACTACGCTTAACCTAATTCCCGTTTAAGAGGGGATATGTAGGCAACCCTGTTGGTTTGGTCACATCTTAATAAAATCTTCAATTTCCTATGATCAGAAACTGGGGCAATATTGCAAGTTCAAGCCGACACCGTCATGTGCGGAACAGCCGAAAAGTATTGTCAAGAGTATACATTTAAACTGGGGTAAGGCAAAGAGGTTGCAATGTCTCTAAATGTATCATAGTCACTGGTTCATCTAAATTATTTGATCTCACATACTTACATTCCAAACAACTATATATTTTTGCAAATAATATGTCAAATGCATACATATTTTCAAAAACTTTGTTTCTATGACAGCGTTACCCAGGGCAACTCAAACAAGACTTTTTGACAAGAGTGAAGACAAAGCAAGGGGTCAAGAGCACGAACCGACCTCCCCCCCCACCCCACGCACGAAACTCATAATTTTTCTTTGAATGCAGGTATAGAAAAATAGCAATATTCACAAATACATACGTACATCAAATCACTACCTTCGTGACAACAAGTTACCAAACGCAACACACATCCAGCTAATAAATACATCACCCTATCACCGTCGCACATCAAATATTATTCTTGCATGAGGCTAAGCATTGCCTCCCTAAAAGGCTAAGCAATGCCTTTCCCTGCATGAGACTAAGCATTGTCTCTTCTTCTTGCATGAGGCTAAGCATTGCCTCCCTAATTGCATAAGGCTAAACACTGCCTTTCCATGCATGAGACTATGCATTATCTCTTCTTCTTGCATGAGGCTAAGCATTGTCTCCCTAATTGCATAATGCTAAGCACTACATTTTCCTGTATGAGACTAAGCATTGTCTCTTCTTCTTGAATGAGGCTAAGCATTTCCTCCCTAATTGCGTATGTCTAAGAAATGTCTTGCCCCGCATGAGACTAAGCATTGTCTTTTATTCTTGCATGAGGCTAAGCATTTCCTCCCTAATTGCATAAGGCTAAGAACTGCCTTTCACTACATGAGACTAAGCATTGTCTCTGTTTATTGCATAAGGATAAGCATTACCTCCGTAATTGCATAAGGCTAAACATTGCCTTCCCTTGCAGGAGACTAAGCACTGTCTCCCTTCTTCGCATCGGGCTAAGCACTACCCTCATCTCACGTAAGACTAAGCCTTGTCTTGTCCCGTCCTCGCACATGGCTAAGCATATTACCTTTGCATTTCATAGGCTGAAATATCGCCATTTCGTCCGAAGGTGTCATAGTCCAAAGGAATCATCCTCATAGCCAGGAGACACCATTCCATGGCCTAAGGATCTCTTAAAAGTGCACATCATTATTAAAAGGTGTCATAGTCCAGAGGCACCATCCTCATGGCCTGAGGACACCATTTCATGGCCTGCAAATCCCTTGCCATATACTTCATGGCCCAAGACGTCATGGTCTAAGGACATCGTCCTCCTCGTCTAAAGAAAACTTTCATGGTCCAAAGGGGAATTTTCATATATTTACATTTTCACAATAATCCGTATATATTCGCATACACCGTGTTTTATGTTTTGCAGGTAACTCGGGAATAACTGTTTTGAAAACGGGAGCAACCTTCGCTCCAATTTCCATTCACAATGTTCACATCCTTTGACTACTTCAAACGTAACTGGCAGTGCCAACCTCTCGCTCTATGACCGTTAAGACATCTGCCTCATGATACGTCTGCAACATTCATTTCACATTCATGACTCTGCCTACGATACTATCTTACCCAAAAAGATCCTTTTCAAAACATGCGAGCCCTGTTATAATAACTCCATCGGTTTCGTTCACTGTTTGATCCAGAACTACACATGGTCAGATTCCGGTAACACCAGGGATATGTAGGCAACTAAGGAATAGGGTTCGGCCCCATTATTTCAAATCACATCATTCCCCATTCAATTTGGCCAAAATTGGTCATCATTTTCTTTACCCGACAATACTTTCATCATTCCCGGGTAAAGAGGGGCAGCTATTGATACCCAATTTTGTCCTCATATTTTTCAAATAAGTATACATATCATTTTTGCATCATTATTTAATTTACAAGATTTATACAAGCATTTTCCATAATTTTCAGAGCTTTTTCTTACATTAAAATTACTTGAATATTTGA
Source organism: Nicotiana knightiana (assembly GCA_005239525.1). Lineage (NCBI taxonomy): Eukaryota > Viridiplantae > Streptophyta > Magnoliopsida > Solanales > Solanaceae > Nicotiana > Nicotiana knightiana. Next base: position 65,034 of record ML381212.1, read on the forward strand.
TAATTATTCCCTTAAATTATTTGCAATAACTCAATCATCCAAATTTATTATTCTTACACCCCACACATATGTTTTAAAATATTTTTATATCATTTCATATAATTATATTAGTATTAACAGTAATAGCCTATGTTCCTACATAAGTGCTCTTTTATTATATTATTTGTGTCAAAGTGGCATTTTATATTTTTATAATGCTAAATTATTATTTCAATCATTTTAGTGCATAAATAATATTTTCATTTATTTATTAAGCATTTTTATAAATTAATTTTGATAAAGTTTGTGTATTTAAATAGTAGCCCAATTTTAAGCCTATTTTCGGACCAAAATTGGCCCAGTAGCCTAGCCCAATAACCCCAAGCCCAAACCAAACAACCCATCCAATTAACCCGGTCGACACTCATTCAAACGATCTTCCCATTCCCTTTTTCGATCTTGGCCGTTGATCTCAAATGATCAACGACCCATAATAAATCCCTACTCCCATCACCCTAAACCCTAATCCCATTCCCAAACCCCCAGTTGCCTCTGCATCCTCTCACTCCTACACCAAACCCTAAACGCCTCCTCCCAAATTCCCTCAAAACCCGGCTAAATCATGAAATTCTTTCACGATCTGCTTACCTTATTTGTACAATCTCGTTATCATTTACTTGTTCGTGGTATTACTTACTACTTGCCTGATTTTGGAAAGTATTACCTCTCCGAATCAAATGCAATCGTCCTCAACCTGCAAGATTCATACAAAAATCCATCTGTATACACTCTCAATAAGATTGTATGGGTCGGATTCACCGAGATTTTTGGCCAATTTTAACTAGGGTTTGTCCGATTTTTACCTAGTTTTATTCGCAATAGGCTATGCATGTGACTTTCCTTGTTCTTGGTTAAACTTTATTGATCTTCTTTCCTTATTTGTGTTTGAATAATTGTTTTCCATCTTTACTTGTTCGATTTATACACTATATAAATCCCTTCCCTATTCCCCTTATGGAGACCTTCTTTATGATTCACTAAGAAAAAAAACTATTGCTCTCATTTTCTCACTCTCTTGTTCTATATTTTGTCTCTTTGCCGGCTGAAAGACAAGGCCACCGGAATTCCACTATTCGACCTCTCTGAGTGTGAGCACCTCCCGAGGTTCATTTGAAGCCCTTGGGAACTCTGACGCACTGAGAAATTTGGGGTTTCTGTTGTTCTTTACTTGTTACTGATAAGAAAGCTGTTGGTTCTTAATTTCTACCTTACTAGCTCGTTAATTCTGCAAATTGGTGAGTAATGAAACTCTTGCAGTTTTATTCTCTTTTATTTATATTCATGTCATTCAGGCCTTTGTGAATCAATATGATGTTGTTTGCCTCTGCTCATGCTCATAGCTGTTCTCATTATCCTATACCCCCTATTTTTTATATATGTACTTACTTGGATTTTGTGTTTTGGTGCATGCCTGTTTTATGTGTGACTGGAATGATTTCCTTAAGCCTGCTCTGCTATTGTGACCCCTATTATTTGAATCCTTTCACATGTCTTGCCTTGATTTCTTGTATTGAAACTCTTGGGGGATCATCTTTTGCCCAGAACTTATTTGAGTGAACTACTTTCCGATTAGTGCTTTATGTATGCTCTATTGTTTCCCTGCCTTATGCTCACATGAACCTTATGTGCCAATTATTGTCTCAATGTTTAGTCAAACATGTAGCTTTGTTGTGTATTTTTCTCAATCCTGCAGTCTTTAGCATTGCCTAAAGCTTCTAGTTGAATTTCAATATACTTAGCTTCTTCTATTATCCATAGCCTTGCATGTTCTATTAACTGTAAGCTGATATGCTTTTTTGTAAAGACCCAGCCGGTCGTTTTAAGAGTTAGAGCCTCGATCCCCTATTAATTTCCTTCCCCGTATCTTATTATGCTATTTTGGGTTGCCGGGAGGGTTCGTGTTGGCTTTTGAAATGAATTGAGACACTTAGCCTCTTATTTGGGAGTTTAAGTTGTAAAAGTCGATCGGATGTCGACTTGTGTGTAACAAACTCGGATTTGATTTTTGATGGTTTCGTTAGTTCCGTTAGGTGATTTTGTACTTAGGAGCGCGTCCGGAATGTGATTTGGAGGTTCGTAGTAGATTTAGGCTTGAATTGGTGAAAGTTGGAATTTTGGTGATTCTGGTCGGTAGTGGAAATTTTGATATTGAGCCCGGAATGGAATTTTGAAAGTGGGAGTAGGTTTGTAGTGTCATTTTTGACTTGTCTATAAAATTTGAAGTCATTCGGACGAGATTTGACATGTTTCTACATCTTTTGTAGAATTTGGAAGTTTCAAAGATTATTAGTCTTGAATCCGTGTGTAATTCATATTTTTGATGTTGTTCGATGTGGTTTGAAGGCCCGACTAAGTTCGTATGGTGTTTTAGGATTGGTTGGTATGTTTGGTTGAGGTCCCGGGGGCCTCGGGTGAGTTTCGGGTGCTTAACAGATTGAAAATGGACTTAGGAAAATTTGTTAAAGAATTGCTGATTCCTGGTGTTTCGCACTCGCGGAAGGGAGACAGCAAGTGTGGATTCGCACATGCGAAAGGAAGAGCGCATGTGCATTTTTTCAAGTTGCTCTGTGAGCGCAGGTGCAAGAAGAGAGTCGCATCTACGCACTCGCAGATGTGGATGAGGGATCGCAGAAGCGAAGTGGGGCGGCATGGGCAGGGGCGCAAATACGGAAGCCCATCCGCAGAAGCGAGCCCGCAGGTGCGTACCCTTGTCCACAGAAGCGGAGTTTTGGACCTTAAGTCATTTCCACACCGCGATGGATTTTTCGCAGGTGCGGCATCGCAGGTGCAATCCATGGCCGCATGTGCGAGATTGCTGGGTAGAAAAGGGGGAAATTCGAGGGTTTATTTCATTATTCACCATTTGACCTTCTGAACTCAGATTTGGGTGACAAATCGAAAGATTTTCAGAGGGAAACATTGTGTAACGATTCCTACTCCTATTTTGATAAAATTTCATTAATCTATTGTTGTTTTCTTCATTTAATCAAGGAATTTGAGTGAGAAAGGTGGGCAATTGGGGGGAAAAGTTCCCCAATCTAATTTCTGAGTTTTAAGTGGGATTTAGGCATCGTATTTGGATGATTTTTATATGAGTGATCTCGTGAGTGAATGTGTGTTCTTATTTGGTAACTTTTACTCGATTTCGAGGCATGGGCCCGGGGAGGCTTTTTGGGAATTTTTCTATTTTCTTGTCTTAGCTTCGATTTCATTAGCTAGATCAGTTACTTGTAGCTATATTTACGTTATGTAATTGATTTGGTTAGATTTGGGCCACTCAGAGTTGGATACTCGTGGAAAGAGCATGATTTCGGGTTGAATGAACTTGGTTCGAGGTAAGTGGCTTGCCTAACCTTGTGTGGGGGAACTCCCCTTACGATTTTGGTATTGTTTGATATATGAGCGCTGTTTGTTGTAAAACTCCGTTTTAACTAAATCATAACCTATTTTTCCTTGTTGAGCTACACTAGTATATGTAATTACCTTGTTTAGATTAGAAAAGAATGCCTACGTGTTTTGACTATCTATTTGAACTATGTGCAGAATGTTTAGTGGAATTCCTATTTTCTTTGGTTTGCACTTAGCATATAAACTGTAGGTTTTCTTATGGTAATTGTTGTATTTATTGGTTGAGCTGCATATTTACTTTGGGACTACGGAACGGTATTCCGGGAGATCCCCCTGTACTGCATATTTATTTTGGGACTACGGAACGATATTCCGGGAGATCCCTATGTGCTGCATATTTACTTTGGGACTATGGAACGGTATTCTGGGAGATCCCCCAGCACTGCATATTTACTTTGGGACTACGAATCCGTATTCCGGGAGATCCCCCAGCACTGCATATTTTCTTTGGGACTACGTTATGGTATTCCGGGAGATCCCCCTGCACATTTACGTTTGAGACTACGAAAAGGTATCCCGAGAGATCCCCCTATTTTTTTTACTGTGTTCTAAACTGATGGCTTTCATTGACTTTTATTCCTATAGGTTTTCGTATTTATTTTTACTGTAATATATTTCCTTCTGTTTTATTTCATTATATTTATACCGGTAGGGCCCTGACCTGACCTCGTCACTACTGGACCGATGTTAGGCTTGGCACTTACTGGGTACCATTATGGTGTACCCACTCCCTTCCTACACATACTTTCATTTGCAGATCCAGGTACCTCTCATCCGCCTCAGTATTAATCCAGCAGCAGCAGCCACTGGAGACTTCAAGGTATATCTGCACGTGTCTGCAGACCCTCAGAGTCCCTTTCTATCTTTTACTTTGTTACCCTCTTGTACTTCTTAGACTCCTTGTATAGCAGACTGTAGATAGATTTTCGTATAGCTTGTGACTCATGGTTCCGGGTTTTGGGAAGTGTTGTGCATAAATTGGCAAATTGGTTTTACTTGTATATGCCGAGCGGAATTTTACCTTTATATAACCAATTTTGATGCTTACTTGTTCCTTTATATTCTTTATTTTCGGTTATTTCAATGTTAATAGGCTTACCTAGTCGTAGCGAATAGGTGCCGTCACGACGACTTTCGGACGGGAAAAATGGGTCGTGAAATTTTTATACCATGAGTTTTTAGGCTATACTCAGCAGGTTAGGCTGTTGTTGACTGTCGTACATCATGCCTACTAGCCTGTTTTCTAGGTGTACTAGGATCTCATCTAAAAATTGATGTTCCTCAGATTATGACCATATTCGACTATCATGACTAAGAAACTCAGGTCTAAAGTCCCCTTAGACCAAGTTTGGGTCATGCTTTACTGTAGAATTGTTTCCTGGAAAACATAGCATGCTTATCTTGTTAATTTCCATGACATGCCTGTTCAACTCTGTTAATGTTGCACATGCTATACTCTTTCCTTGTTATGAACTTACTTTTGTCATGCCATATGCTTAAACTACCCTATTAAGGTCATCCTCTGTTGATCCTTGAGAATTCATAATTAGATTCCCTGTGTGAAATTGTCTTAAGCTATTTTTGACTATGTCTGTGTTTAAAATCTCTTTAGAAATAATCTGTTACCCTATTATGATCAATCATGTCCACTATAACCAAAATGCAAACATGAACTTGCTTTATGTGTGTCCTGCCAACATGCCACACAAATTTTCTTATGCGTCTTGATATTAATCAGCTTTTCAATCCTAAGAAATAAGTATGTGGACTTCCTACTCTGTTTAATTAGTTCAACACATAGTCTATTGCTTGTGTGACCATGTCCTTCATTTGGGCTTGGTATTTGATTCTATGTGATACTGGGCTTGGCTGTTGGATCCAGACTTACTAGATTGATCTTATGAGTTGGGAATTCGAGTCTATTGGAGCTGTCAAGGGCTTGGAAAATACTGGTTTAGCTATTGGGCCTATAGTGGTTTGCTTATGTAATTATTCAGATTTTGTTATGGGTCTGTAATAATCTTGTAATTGAACAGACGGGGTGATTAATAAAAAGGGTAGGGTATTTTAATTTCCGCACAATGGGTAGAGAGCATGCCTATAGGACCTATGTGCTCTACTTGTTGTTTTGCTCCCATACGTTGCACACTAGTAGAAACCATGCCTATAGTAATCATGTACTCACTCAACATGTTTACTATCAAAGCATGAGCTTAAGTACTCTATTTGTTCCCCATATCTACTGCTATGTGTTACTAGACAACATTCCTATAGGATCATTAATGCCCACCTAGAAATCATGTCCATAAGACCTTAATTAACTAACTAGCTATTGTTATTGTTATCATACTGCCCTGCCTAGATAACATGCCTATAGGGATAAAGTGTTATAAAAATCAAGTCTGATTGTCAATTGTTAGAAATCCTGCCTATAGGATATTGTCACTCGCTTAAAATTGTTTATGAGATCAACATTGTTAATGATGGACTTTCAAAAATTGTTTTATTTCCTAGCTATTCTACTACTAGAAATCATGCCAATAGGACAATGTCACCTTCATAAGGCGCATATTTATAAAATCAGCGCTAATAGTTCTAATCTTACAAATAGTTCACTGCTTCCTCGCCTAATCCATTGAGAGAAATAATGTTGCATATATGATGTTGGAATTCAGAATCACCTAGAAAGCATGCCTATAGGACTTTAAGCCTTAATTCTGAAACTATGTATTGCCTAAATTGTGCGCGTGCACTTGTTGTTTATGTGTGGAGGCTAACATGGGCCTTTATTTGTCTTTACATGAAGTCCTTCTTGTTTTGAATGCCGGTTAGTTTTATCATTTTGAGCAACCTAAGTAAGTCTATAACCACCCAAATAGAGGTCCAATACCTCCTGGACCATAGGCATGGGACAGGTAGTGCACATATACGGTACGGCTTAGAATTGAATTAGAGCGCCTCTAGGTAAACAACTTTAACATAGTAATTGGGTAGCAGGAGATGATAGTCTGTGTCTGCTGAATAATATGAGAAACTCCTATCTAAAGGGAGTTGCGAAGTATTATTTATGTTTCACGGGGTGATCCTTTAGGCTAAAAAAACTTAGGACCCCCCCTCCTCCCCCCATTTCTTTATATCTACATTTAGTGATTCGAACATCGTATTTATATCTTGTAGTTATTAAGATTTGTAATGTTATAACGAACTTCTCGGACTTTATTTATTTAATCACTTAGTCTAATAATATAATCCACATAGTTCTAAGTTCGTTCGGGACCTACAGTTGTGGACCTCAAAGAGTGCCTAACACCTTCTCCTTGAGGTAATTTGAGCCCTTACTCGATCTTTGGTAACGGTGACTAGTCAAATAGAGTTATTTGAACAATAGGTGCCCTAACGCACCTTAAAATCGTAAGGTGGAGACTCGTCTCTTTTAATACCCATTTTAAAAAGTTGTCACATGTCGAAACCCGATTTCACGAGAAAAATGGGCGCCACAATGAATGCGACTGAGTACATAACTGAAATTAAACAAATAACTCGACAGCAAAAAGTGACCACTATGGGTCCCACTAGCACCAGTACATAGCCTAAACATGCTTTCTAACATAAATCACAGCTCAATACAGTAATAATATCAAGATAAGTTAACTACACGGTTCCACGGAATCGACTGAATCATTATTACTAAGGTGCACGCTCACACGCTCATCACCTAACATGCGCGTCACCTCAACACCAATCATATATCACAAAGTTTCAGGGATTCATACCCTCAGAACCAAGTTTAGAAGTGTTGCTTACCTCAAACCGTGCAAATCTCTACTCCAACAAGCCCTTGCCTCACGAATCGGCCTCTGAACGCTTCGAATATAGACACAAACAATTTGATACAATCAACTCAAGCTATAGGAATACATTCCTTATGAAAATGCTAAGTTCTTAATCAAAAGTCAAAAAGTCAACCCACGAGCCCACATCTCGGAATCTAATAAAAGTTAAAAAATCTAAAAGCCCATTCAATCAATAGTCCAACCATACAAAATTTAACAAATTCCGACACCAAATCGTCATTCAAATCCCCAAATTTGACTCTCCAATCCCTAGCCTAAAATTTCACCTAAAAAATACACAAACTAGGTGGGAATTCAATGGATAAACAATACTATTGCATAAAAATGATCAAAGGTGACTTACCTCAAGATATCGCTTGAAACCCCTCTCAATAATCACCTTAACCCAAGCTTGCTAAGTCTAAGATTATTAAAAATCTCGGAACCCTCGAATTTAAACACTGCCCAGGCATTTCCGCACCCGCGGAGCCTTGGCTCTCACCTGCGCTCCCGCTTTTGCAGAGAAAACCTCGCTTCTGCGAAACCCACTTAACAGCCGACCTCGTGCACCTTCGGTCCCATCTTCGCACCTATGGGATTGCATCTGTGAAACATTCCTTGCTGTTGTGACTCCAACACTGCCTGCCTAAATCCGCTTCTGCGGTCGACCAAGCGTAGATACGCATCCACATCTTCGGAAACCTTTCCACGCATGCGACCCCCAGTGGACTTCCTCCTCTTCGCATTTGTGATAACTTAGCCGCTTCTGCGGCTCTGCTCGAGTGGTCAATCCCACCGCATGTGCGATGACACCAGATCTGAAGCACCTTAGCATAACACTTAAGCCAAATTCAATCCGTTAACCATCCGAAAGAAACTCAAGCCCCCGGGACATCAACTAAATATACCAATAAGTCCAAAAACACGATACGAAGTTAGTCGAGGCCTCAAATCACATCAAACAACACCAAAAACACGAATCTCAACCCAATTCAAGCCAAATAAATATTAAAAAATTCCAACTTCTACAATTGATGACGAAACCTATCAAATCAACTCTGATTGACCTCAAATTTTGCACACAAGTCATAAATGACACAACCTACCAAGTCCAACTTTCGGAACCAAAACTCAAGCCTGTTAACCACAAAGTCAGCTCTCAGTCAAACCTCTCAACTCTGCAAACTTCCATCTTTCCAATTTTCGCTAATTCAAGCCAAAATCTACTACGGACCTCCAAATCACTATCCAGACACATGCCTACGTCCAAAGTCACCCTATGAAACTATCGGAACCATCAAAACTCCATTCCGGAGTCGTTTACACACAAGTCAACATTCGATCAACCTTTCAACTTAAGCTTCCAACCTTGGGACTAAGTGTCCCAACTTATTCCGAAACATCCCCAGACCCAAACCAACTACCCCCAGCAATTCACATATTCTAGAAAAGTTTCGAACGCCCATTCGATAGAGTCCAACCATACCAAAGTTATCCAATTTCGACCTTAAATCAACCTTCAAATCCTCAATTTATATTCTAGAAAAGTTTTACAAAAATCTACAATTTTCCCACTTCAAATCACCAATTAAATAATAAAAACCAAAGATGGAATCATGAGTAATGAACAAATAAAAATACTTACCCCGATACAAATCGTGAAAATTCCCTCCAAATCACCCAAAATCGAGCTCTACAACTCAAAAAGTGTTAAAATGAACCAAACCCTCAAAATAGAGTATTATATAATCTGTCCAGGTATTACCCTTCGCGATCGCAGAAAATCCTTCACGGTCGTGAAGATAAATTTTCACTAGCTCCCCAAACCTTCTACGCGAATGCGAGGCTACAAACGCAACACGATGACCAAAAGTCCCCTGGCTTCACGATCGTGGACCACTCCTTGCAATGGTGATGAACAACGCGTGCCACCATACAACCTCACCTTCCTTCTACGTGAACGCGACCACACACACGCGTTCGCGATGAATAAACACCCAGTTCTTTGCAAACTTATCCTTCTCTTCGCGAATACAAAGAGAAAAAACTCACTTGCCACCAAAGACTCTACACGATCGCGACTCCTTCTTCCCGATTGCATAGAAGGAAACAAAAAGCATAGAATTAGCAGTTCCAACACATGAAGAATTGATCTTAAACCCATCCAAACACACCTGAAGCCACTAGGACTCCGTCCAATCACACCAACAAATCCTAAAACACAGTACGAACTTACTCAAAGCCTAAAATCACATCAAACAACACCAAAATCATGAATTGCACCCCAATGCAAGCCTAATGAACTAATGAACAATTCCAAATTCAAAACTAGCGGCGAGCAAGCCTAAATACCTCTGAATGAACTCAAATTTTGTCACACTTGTCCCAAATGATGCAACGGACATATTCCAACTCCTAGAACCAAAGTATGAACCCAAAATTAATAAAGTCAATTCTCGGTCAAACCTGTCAACCTTCCAAACCTACAACTTTCTAACTTTCGCCAAAGAGCGTCAAACCAACCTAGGAACGTCCAAATCACCATCCGGACATACGCCTCCAAATTCACCATACAAAGCTATTGGAACCATCAAAACTTCATTCTGGAGTCATCTGCATATAAGTCAAAGTCCAGTCAACTCTTTCAATTTAAGCTTCCAACTTTGGCATTAAGTGTCTCAATTTACTTCGAAACTCACCTGAAACCAAACCAACCACCCCAGCAAGTCACATAACTAAAAATCAATATATAAGAGATAATAAATAGGGGAACATGGTTACAATACTTAAAACGACTAGTTGGGTTGTTACAGTAACTCAGCCTATTTGGCCTTCAACTCTTCAAGTTCTTTAAGGAGTTGAGTGGCCTCTCAACTGTGAACCATCTTTTCTTGATCAGATTTCTCTAATAGGGATTCAAGTTTGCTCATTGTATCTAGTCTCGCTTCTAAATCTGGAAGACGCTCAGTAAATTGATCTCATTTAGCAGCGTCCGATCCAGTTTAGAAACAAGTTCCTTTTTAGCTTCGATTATCTTTTGCAACCCCCCCCCCCTCCCCCGGAGCCAAGGATGTTAGCTTGAAAAGTCAGAGACTTAAATTATTAAGGATGATATCTAGCAAGATAAAAGGGAAGAAAGAATTATAAGATGACACCTTATGAGAGAAGTGCATGCTATTATTAATCATGCATTCTGCAGAAACAGCTTCCATCTTCCGTCGGTCCTTGCTCGAAGCCAAAGACTTCAAGTAGTTGGAAACTCCCATCGGCTTAGAACCAAAATAAGATGCTATGTTTACCATCAAAGTTTCTAATGGGTGCCTAGAAGGTTTTCTCAATGTTTCCATGTTCGGGCGACCGAGGGGAACGATCATCCTCCATTTATTTAGTTAGGGTCGATGGTGAGGCAGAAGTTGTTGGTGCTACAATCGGTGTTGACGTAGAAGGTGGAGGATTATCATAGGTAGAAATACTCTAACCGGAAGTAACAGCAGGATCTCGAACGGGACTCACTGTCTTCAGCTATCCCCATTTCAGTGAAGAGTCCTTGAATTTTATCATGTTGAGCATCTGGTTTAGTAAGGGGATCCTCTTCTTTTCCTTCACAGAGAAACCGTTTCATCGTCGTCCTCGGTTTTTTCTTCATCAAGGACCACTGTGGTTAGTCCAGTTGGAGCTTCTTTTGTTGAAGGCTTCTCTTGAGTCTCAGCTTTGGAGGTACGTCTTCTTTTTGGTTTTTCTCCTTAGGCTGGGAACTCAAGGAGGATGGGCCTTCACTGGAAGAAAGAGCGACATTATGATCCCTCTTTCGGTCAATGATAGCTTGAACTTGTTATTGGCTCACCATTGGGTCGTGGGAAACCTCAACAACTGGGAATATAGAATACCTCTTCGGAAGGCCTACGTATTATGAAAGGGAATCAGCAAATTGTACTATGTCATGTTGGAGATTAAAAAGGGAAAAGAGAAGTTTTACTTACCATGGTTCTTGGCCTTCCAATTAAATTTCGGTGAAATTTCTATCCACTAATTGGGATCTGGTATGGAAACATCTAAAATCTTATGTACCCGTTGGGTCAGGTTCTGAACAACGGTGGAACCCAACAAGTAATGAAATAAGAGAAATAAAAGTTAGCAAAGGAGGGAATTTTCTTTAATGCAATAGGAAAGGAATATCTGATAAATTATAATTAAAGATCCAAAATTGAGGGATAGAATGTGATGTCTCCAGAAGAACGTCCCTGGAAGCAAAGACAATGAACTTGTCCATCCAACCACGTGCATTATTATCATCGACACTAGTAATGATGTCATGATGACCGCATTTGCTAAATTTGATTATGCCTCCACAGAAATTCTTCGGGGAGAAAAGGTTGATCAAATAGGAAAGAGTGAGGGTTTCACTGACCCGAGAGTACAATATCTGAAGTCAAGCCACTATACGCCATATTGATTGGCTTACCTGAGCCAAGCAGATTTGGTAGTTGTGTCAAAACTCTAAAATAATGGGATCGATTTCCTGGCCCATTCTTAAAGTAAAAGGGTATGTGTAAACATACATAAACCCCGATTTGATGAAGGTGATCCTTTCCACTTTATTGGGGGATAATATTTCAATGTTTTTCCTATCACAATCTTCTTTCACAACAGGAATACTAGCAGGACGGATGGAAGAAGGATATCTGCTGACGGTCCTATTTTTATCATTTTTAGGGTTATGAGGTTCCTTTTGTACTTGGAAATCCGTCTCAAAATTTATTTGAGAGGGGATGACTGTGTTGGTAGTAGGAAGACCGCAATCGGCTTTCTTTGTTTATTTCTTCATAGAAGGGCCACTACCGATGTAAATGCTAGAGTTTCCGAGGGTAGAAGTAGTAGAAAACATGGCGATGAAGAATGTGAGTAAGAAAGTTTTACTGAGAAAGAGAGGTTTGCATAAAAGCATTAAGGAAATTCGAAAAAGAAGAGTTTGTAAAAAGTGAAAGGTAAAAATGATGCGAAGTGGAAAAGTTGTAGGCGGCAGAATTCATGGTCATCATTACCTAGAAAACTGGTAAAAATATTTGCCGAATCACAGGATAACACATGTTTGGCTCATTAAATTCAAGGAGATGTGCGTCCTTTTTTCAAGTGCCACAAACCGTTCAAAAATTTTCTCGCCAAGAAAAGAGGTCTTATCTATTTCCTGGTAACATAATATTTTTGTCACTGGAAAGTAGATGGACTATCCGTATAGGGTAAAATTGATGAACAACATATGGATGCTCGACGAGTTGACACGTGGAAGTAAGGACAAGTAAGATATGAGTCAATAAATAGCTGGAATCAATTACGAACATGTGACTGGTACTGAATACGTTTTGAAGGCACTGAAACCGGAGACGAAGACCTGGAAGAAAGATATCGGTTGGAAAAGAAAGCATTCAATGAGAAGCTATTATAATGAATCTATGCATTAAAACCCAACTGTTATGCAGCCATTAAGAGAGGTTTTTATTCATATTAAAGAAGAGCTTGATTTTGGGGATCTTGTCTCCCACAATTGAGTTATAGAAGAATTTGTATTCATTATATGACACGAAAAACATTTGTACGCAAAAAGGCAAAATTTTCTCTTATTCTATTAACAATAATATTTCTTTTTGTTCTATATATTATTCTTGATCTTGCTTCCGTAGAACCTCTCTTATAGTCAGGTTTGTATTTTCTTCAAATTTATTTAATCAGTTAATTTATGTTCTTAGTTATTTATATTCCTAGACCAAACTAATTCACCTGTGTCACGCCCCGAACCTGGGCCTGGACGTAACACGGCACTCAGTGCCTGATTACATGCGACCGAGCGAACTAACTGGCTAGCTGAATCAACATGTGATATCATAACATACTGAATACAGGTGTTCAACATTCAGGGATTTAAAATCAGGAACTGAGAATCATACTGCAATAAATGATACTGAAATACTGAATCACATTAAGTTACATAATACTAAAATACTGAATAGGACTAGACTGATACATGTATTCTTGAACTTATTATGAACACTGAAACTTCAATTGTTTATGACATGCTGAGTGAGCTAAATTGAGACTCGGGGTCATCAAACCCAAGTCTATATTGAATATTCACTGATCTCACAACGTTCATAATGAAAGTCATGAACGAGTTATGAAGCTAGAGAATAGAAGCTCTGCAACTATTCAAGGAATCAGGCTTAACTATACTTCAGAGGCAATTAGTAACGTCGTGAAGGAAACGTATTGTTCATCGCCTCCTTCAACAATAATCTACGTCAATATATATCAATATGAACCAATATTAGCACTAATTCTCATGTTTTAGTCACTTAGGAATTTTATCAAACACCTTATGGGTGTAAAGCCTCGTAGCCCTTAGTAATTGGTCTTTTCTTTACCAAGTTCTCATTCTACTACTTCTAGGTGATTCTACAAGCTCAAATAGATGTAACTAACACCATTTCTCATCACCCAAATGTTTACAACAATAAAAAGTCAACAATCCAAAACCCTAGCATAGTTTTGGTTCTCTATCAAACCCATTTATTATTCTCTCAAAACTCATTAATTCATAGCTATAAATGATTTGTGAGTAGAGGTATTACCTTTTTGAAGTTCACTCCTCTTGAATTCGATTTTTAGGGTTTCCTTTTTTCAATAATGGTGTCTTGACTGAATATCTAATGAGTGGAAAGATTTACCCATGTTAATAAGGTGTTGGAGAATTGAAATTAACTTAGAATCATCGTTAGAACTTACCTTGGATGATAGAGGGACCTGAGGGAAGTTTTGTTCTTGAGAACTTCCCTTTCTAGAGTAGGTGTTCATGTTTGGGGTGTGGGGGAACGAGGTATGGCTTTTAAATAAGTGAACACATCCCAAAATTGAGGAGGAAAATAAAAATAGCTCGGATAAGCATCGTCGGCGCAAGGCATCATTAGGGGCGCCAAAATTGCAGTGCCCTGTACAGTCTGGGGCACTGAGGATAATACCCTGGACAGTGCCTTGCACTGTCTGTGGCACTGAGTTTTTTATGGCCTTGTATTGTCTATGGCACTGAGTTCTTATTTCTTTGCACCGACCAAGGCTATAAGACGTACCTCCCATAAACTTAGTCGATTCTATCAAATTTTATGCACCTCACTATCGGTCTTGATTCCAAAACAACGGTTTCCACCCATACTCATCCTGATAGGACTTCACATGTATAGAAAGTCACATTAATACTCATTTAACGCATCTACAATGTATCCGAATTTACGGGGTGTTACAACTTGTCTATAAATCATGTTATAAATTAAATTGTATATGGGTAAAACAAATAGTTGTTTGGACAATTTTCTCGAATGTTAACTAAAAGAATTTTTTATGTTAGAGAGTTGTGGTGTTTGGCCCTTTTTTTTTGGGAAAAAATAGTGCTTTTAAGTAGTAACAAAAGCTATTTTTTAGACGTTAAATGAACCAGTTCAAATCTGGTTCCTGGAACATGATTCATTTGTATGGGTCTCTCTCCCCTCAAATTAATTTATATGAATCAACATAAATATTCTTATAGAGTATAGATTAGAATAATAGCCTTATCCGAATTGGCGAGATATGACCATCTATGTTCTAGATGGGTAGATCTTCTTAGATAAAGTATCCTAAAAAATTAGGTTCTATCTCCTCTCATTCAATTGAAGTTGAATACGTAATACATATTCTACAAAGAGTATTACACCCTTGATCGTGAAATATCGATTGCTTATTGAACCCTGTAAATAGTCTGAAAATAGGATACTTTAAATTCGGGGTCAAAGAGTTTTAGAAAATACTTTTGGTGGAAAACAATGTGAATGAAGGATCCACTGAATTGAATTGGGCCAATAAATCTGAGAAATGGTTAGAATTCTTGATCTTTCTCAAATCAAAAATCCAAGATTTGAATTGATGTACTCTCACTGATTCCTCCTAAATTGCATTTATTTATCCTAAAGATTTTCCCCAAATACTTTTAGAACTTCAGTGAAACACAAATTGTTGTTTTTATATTGATAAAAAGTGATTTTCAGGTTTACCAAACACAATTTACTACTATTCAAAAGGACTCTTTTGAATAGCACATTTATATTTTAAAAATACTTTTTAAAATAAGCAAAATTTAAGAGTTTGACCAAACAAGATATTGGTATAGATATTCATTTGGCAGATCTATTGGCATAGATTAAGTTGGGATGTTTAAGTGTTTGCATCAATTTGTGTGGCATATGTAATCCAAATTGAGATATTACAAACATATCAAAACAAAAAGAAAAAAGGTAATTCTGACAGTATTTGATCTGTTTGACATAAATTTTTATTTGATTTGTTTGATATGATCATGTTCAAATAAAATATTTTTTAAAAAATTTTGGTAATTAAACTTATTTGCAAATTCAGCGACGTAATGGAGGAATTTGCAAATTCAGCGACGTAATGGAGGAAACGGACATGGACGTGGGGATTGATTCACAAGTCATCCCAAAAAGAGAATGTTACCAGTATCTTGGGTTAGTAATCCAAGGGAACTGGATTGATGAGGATACCACACATCGCATCGAAGCGGGGTGGATGAAATAGTGGTTAGCATCCGGCGTCTTGTGCGATAAGAATATGCCTTCAAAACTCAAAGGTAAGTTCTACATAGTGGTGGTTTGACTGACTATGTCGTACAGGACAGAGTTTTGTCTAGATGAAAATTGTCATATTCAGTAGATGAAAGTAGCAAAAATGAGGAAGTTGAGATGGATGTGTGAGCATACCAGGCTGGATAAGATTAGGAATGAAGATATCCGGATAAAGGTGGGAGTGGCCCCCTGGAGGAAAAGATACGGCAAGCGAGACTAAGATGGTTCGTACATGTGAAGAGGAGAAGCCTAGATGCCTCAGTGAAGAGGTGCGAACGGTTGACTTTGATGGGTAGGAGGAAATGGAGAGGGATACCTAAGAAGTATTGGGGAAGGTGATCAGGAAGAACATGGCGTAGCTTCAACTTACCGAGGACATGGACATTAATAGGAGGTGTGGAGGTGGAGAATCAGGGTATATATAAGGGTAGTAGGTAGTCGAGTATATTTTGTTCCATACCGTTGGTTTTAGAGTTAGTCCGGCAATTTCTCTTGTCTTAGATTGCTAGTAGTTCATGTTGTTTTCCTATTATCTTTCGCCTTAATTTCTTAGTATTTTGTTGTTGTTACAACTTGTTGTGACAGTTTCTTTTTGTTGTTATTATCTTTCTAGACCTCTTTGTTGATATGGCATGTTTCTACTTTTTAAATTTTTTAAGGTCTGTCGAAAACAGTCTCTGCCTTCCCAGGGTATGGATAAGGTCAGCATACACACTACCCTTCCCATAACTCCCTTGTGAAATTTTACTGGGTTGTAGTTATTGTAAATATATAATAAAAAAGATAATCAACAAACCAAAAAAAGGTTGAGATTATAGAAAGTTGGCAGCTCGGAAAATTTTTTTATCAGCTGCTTAGCCTAGAATAATATAACATGTATTAGTCAACTACCCCCAAAAAAATTCAACATGCGATGTTTGGTTGCTCACTCTCTTCCATATCTCTTTACTCTCTTCTTCCTTCTTCCTTCCCAAAGATAAATTTTTCACAAAAAGATACAGTGAGAATCAACAAAACGGATTCTCAACCTTACTTCTTAGGTCAAAACTTTCTCTATAATGTTGTTTCCATCCTTATTCTTTATTTGTAACGACCCTGTCGGTCATTTTGAGTATTGTAGCATGTTCCCCCATTTACTGCTTATTTTATGCTCAATTATCATTATTTGACTTGCCGGGGTAGTTGGTCCAGTTCTGGGAATGTTTCGGAATGAGTTGAGACAATTAGTCTCAAGGTTGGAAGTTTAAGTTGAAAAGGTTGATCGGATGTTGACTTATATATAAATTGATCTGAAATGGAGTTTTGATGGTTCTGATAGCTTTGTAGGGTGAGTTTGGACTTAAGAGTGTGTCAGGATAGTGATTTGGAAGTCCATTGTGGAATTTGACTTGAAATGACGAAAGTTGGAAAATTAGAAGTTTCAAAAATTAAGAAGTTTAACCGGGAGTTGACTTTATGGTTACCAGGCTCGAATTTTTGGTCCGAAAGTTGGAATAGGTCCGTTGCAATCATTTATGTCTTGTGTGCAAAACTTGAGGTCAATTGGACTTGATTTGATAGGTTTCGGCATCGAATGTAGAAGTTAGAAGTTCATAAGTTCATTAGGCTTGAATTGGGGTGCAATTCGTATTTTTGATATTGTTTGATATGATTTAAGGCCTCGACTAAGTTCGTAACTGATTTAGGACTTGTTGGTATGTTTGGTTGAGGTCCTGGGGGCCTCAGGTGGATTTCAGATGGTTAACGGAGTGAAATGGGACCTTGGAAGATTGCTGAAGTTTTCTAGTATACAGGTCTAGTTTTCTTATACGCGATCGCGTGGGAAGGTCTGCGATTGCGTAGGCTTATTTTTGACAACTGAGGTTTTGTTCTATGCAATCGCGAGTTTTGGTCTACGATTGCATAAGCTAGAGGAAGCAGTGAATCGTGAACGCGTGGCTAAGCCACATTTGCAAAGAGGAAATTGGGTGGGAGCTGGTCACGCGTGTTGTTCTATGCGAACACGCAGGTCTGTGTGCGATTGCGTAGGTATAGGAAGCCTATGCATCGCGTTCACATGGGTGTTTATTCGATCACGTAAAGTAATGTTCTGGGACAGTTGAGTTCGTGCTTCGCGATCTCGAAGAGGGACATCTGGGCAGAATTTAAAGTCTCAAAAATGAGCGTTTGAGTTTATTTCATAATTTGATTTTGGGAGCTCGGATTGAGGCTAATCTTCGACAGATTTTCAAGGGAGTGATTGGGCTAAGTGATTCTTACTTGATTTTGGTTAATTTACATGAATATATCTTTAATTTCTTCATTTAATTAGTGATTTGGATTGAAAATTTTGGAAAAAATGGAGCAAACATCTTTGGCCGAATTTTGGGGATTTGAGCGAGATTTTGGTGTCTAATTTGAGTAATTTTAATATGGTTGGACTCGTGGTTAAATGGGTGTTCAGGTTTTGTAACTTTCATCGAATCCGAGATGTGGGTCAGGGGTTGACTTTTGAGTTGACTTTTTGACTTTTGATTTAGAACTTAGCATTTCATATGGATTTGATTTCTATAGCTTGAGTCGATTGTATCGAATTATTTTTGGCTAGATTCGAGGCAGTTGGAGGACGATTCACGAGGCAAGGGCTTGTGAGAGTGGATATTTGCAAGGTTTGAGGTAAGTAACACTTTTAAACTTGGTTCTGAGGGTATGAATCCCTGAAATTATATGCTATGCGATTGGCGTTGAGTTGACGCGCATGCTAGGTAACGGGCGTGTGGGCGTGCACCGTAGTAATTGTGATTCAGTCAATTCTGTGGAACTTTGTAGCTATCTTATCTGAATATTATTATTGTATCCTATGTGTTAAAGCACTTGAGCTATGATTTATGTTAGAAATCATGTTTAGGATATGTGCTGGCGCTATTGGGACCCACAGTGGTCGTTCTTGGCTATTGAGTTATTTTCGTAATTGCAGTTATGTACTCAGTTGCATTCATCATTGCATATCATATCTCAATATCTGTTATCATATATTGTCACATCATGTATCATTGATTTTGGCTGCTTAACATAAGTGTTGTGAGCTTGAGAGACTGGAGAGGTTGATGACTGAGTGAGGCCGAAGGCCTGTTTGTGAATGATGTTTATGAGGTCAGGTTGCACGCCGTAATAGGCTTTATTGATTCATGACATGATTGGCTTATTATAGCGTTTGGGCTAGATCTTCCCCTCCGGAGTCTGCACACCCAGAGTGGGCGCAGTTGCTATTGATCGACGATGTGATCGGGTTGCGCGTCACAGCAGGATTGAGTGTGATGAGTGAGAATTGAGGTAGTCAGGTTGAGTACTCTGAGAGTGTGAGTATGCGAGGATTTTTCATTATGTTGTATCACATATAATATGCCTATTGGCATGTAGATATAGAGATGTCATATTCCTCATATAATTCAGACTTGACATATTTTATCTATTTGAGTTAAACTGTTAAACCTGGAAGCATGTTTACATTACTGTATTGGTACCTACAGATATATTATTATCATATCTTCTGTAAATTTCCGTATTGTTTAATTTTGTACTTAGACCGTGTTGTTCGGACTCGTCACTGCTTTCAGTCCAAAGGTTAGACTTGTTACTTATTCAGTTGGTTGTACACACGCTACACTCTGCACTTCATGTGCAGATCCAGGTGTTTCAGGGCACAGTGGTTTCTGATCTCGTAGTTTCAGTCGTTCGGAGATTATCGAAGTAGCTACCTTGGAGTTTGCAGACCTTGACTCTCCTCGCCTATATCTTAGTTTTACTTATTCTATTCTACTTTCTTAGACAATGTATCAGACTATGTTATTATACAGATGCTCATGTACTTAGTGACACTTGGGTTTTAGGAATTTTTGTATTGAGCAGTGACGTTTTCATCAAGTTTTATGAGACTTTTACTTACTTAAGCTCATTTTTGTATATTTTAAATTTCAAGATGTTGGTATGTGTGAGTCGTCGGCTTGCCTAGTATCATGATAGGCTTCATCACGGCACTTGAGATTTTGGGTCGTGACAAGTTGGTATCAGAGCCTAGGTTACAAAGGTCTCACGAGTCATGAGTAGGTTTAGTAGAGTCTTGCAGATCGGTAAGGAGACGTTTGCACTTATCTTCAAGAGGCTGCCGAACCCTTTAGTAAAACTTCACATTCTTGTATTCTTGTTGTGCGTATTTGTTGATTCTGGGAACTAAACTTCTGTTATTCTATTCTCTCACAGATAGTGTGGACACATGCTACTGGATCAGGCGAACAGCCACCAGTACCACCAGCTAGTCCCACGAGAGGCCGAGGTGCAGCTCGTACAGCAGCTAGAGCATCACTTGTAGTCCCACCAGTTGCTCCAGTTCCGAAGCAGGTTCGAGATGTGGTTGAACCGGTGGAACCAACTCAAGCACTAGCTGTACTTATTGTGATTCCAGGCCTTCAAGAGGCTTTGGCCCAGTTATTGACTGTTTGCACTAGCCTTGCTCAAGTGGTTTTTATTCAGGCCACGCCAGGCAATTCTCGGGGGAGGGGGGGGGGTACTCAGACCCCTATTGCCCGTACTTTAGAGTAGGTAGTGCAGGGACTTCCGACACTAGGGGTACTACCAGCTCAGTCGGTTATAGTTGCTCGGGCCCAGGTGGGTCCCATAATGAGTGATGAGGAGCAGAAGAGACTAGATATATTTGGGAGGCTCCAGACTCTATCCTTCAGTGGGCTGAGTCTGAGAATGCTCAGAACTTCGTGGATAGGTGCTTGTGGATTCTTCGAACGGCGGGTATTCTGGTGACTGGTGGAGTCTCCTTTACTACTTTTAGCTATCAGGGGCTGCCTTCAAATGGTGGGAGGCCTATGAGAGGAGAAGGCTCGTCGGTGCTGCACCATTTTCATGGCATGAGTTCTCAGTTCTCCTCTTGGAAAAGTTTGTTCCACAGACCCGCAAGGAGGAGTTGCCTAGGCAGTTCGAGCAGCTACTCTAGGAGGGCATGTCTGTGACCCAGTATGAGATGAGGTTTTCAGGGTTGGCTCGTCAAGCTGTTTGGTGGTTCATATCAAGAGGGAGAGGATTTGGAGGTTCATTGATAGCCTTAACTACCAGTTGCGTTTTATTTTTGACTCGATAGAGTGTATCAGGTTCTAGGTTCGATGAGGTGGTTGATATTGCTCGGCGGCTAGAGTTGGTCCATAATCAGGAGGATGAGGAAAGGGAGGCCAAGAGGCCTCGTGGTTCGGGTGGTTTCAGCCGAGTTCCCTCTGGGGTCAGTTCCACCACAGCAGGGGTCGTCCTTATAGGCCCGCTTAGATGGCTCGTCCAGTTCATCGTGGTGCATCAGCTATCCATGATTCATACAGTGCTCGACCGGGTCAGTCATCTCTCACTGCACTCCAAGCTCATAGTTCATCTCGTGTACCTTCAGTTCAGGATTCATCTGAACCAGGTTCCTCTGGTAGTTATTTTAGTTCTCAGGGTCCGCTTTAGTACTCGCCACCATTTCCGAGAGGGGTTGTTTTGCATAGTTCTTATAAAACCTAACAGCCTGACCAAATAAAGAAGTATTGAATCAAATGTAATATATTCTCGGTATCAACATTCTTTATTTTTATTTCTTTTTCTATTTTGATAACTTTGTGGTTGTATAGTGGAGGTGGGATGAGGATGAGGAAGACTAAACCTGGGTGTGCTTCTTTGTTCAACTAGTTTGAAGTGCTATATCGTTTCTGTTAATATATTGGAGTTCCTTTTATTAGTGTTTTCGCTGATATAGCATTTTTTTTGGTTATATGTTGATTTTGATTTTGATTTTCTTTTGCTAATGTTTGTTTTGATCATTACTATAGCATTTTTAACTTTGGGAGATATTGTGCTATATTTAGAATTCGCTACGTTTTTAATTTTTTTCTTAGGGATAATGAATTATGTTTTACCAATTAGCTGATGATTTTATGTTCTACTGTCACTAGCTCAAGTTTCACATTTTCAAGAAAAGATTAGAATACATTATAAATATTGTAAGTAAAGGGAACGCACAAATTTTCTCCACTTCCTAAAGTGGATAGTAAAATTAATTGCCATATGCAAATTATAACGAAATTGCTGATATCTAACATAAAGGGTGCCCATATATTATATCCTTCTGATCCCGAATGGAAAAGAATGAGTTGAAAGATGCTAAGCTTCAAAAATTTAAAAGAGGTACCCCATTTAGCTTCATGTTAAAGAAAACTAAGTTTGTGTTCGATGGGGTAGTCTCCAAGAAAGTTAATAGACCCTTGGGATGGAAGTATGGTTGTCCGCCGGACGACACGGGTCGGGAAGGTCGATTTTACCAGGACAAGACAGAATTTTAATAGGACCAAAAGGATCGGGCCTTATCCGGGACGGAATAAACAAGGCGACCCATTAGGCTCGTCGTGTCCCAACAACAAACGTGACGGGACGTAGGCCCTAACACTACTAAAAATTCGGAAAAAAATGACCACCAAAAGCGACCAAAGATGATCGCTAAACAATGAAAAGGCGACCAAAATGATTCCAACAGGGTTTGGTCGCTATTTTGTTGGTCTCTTTACATTAGGGACCAAATATTCCGAGTATAAATATAGCGACAAACTTTGGACGCTTTAATATTTTAATACTATAAATTTAGCGACCAAAGTTGGTCTCTATAGTTAAATTACGTTTTCTTTTATTTATTATTATTCAAAATATAGCGACCAACTATGGTCTGTAAACTAAATATTATATTTTTAAATCTGGAATATAGCGACCAAAGTTGGTCGCTTTTTTTTTATTTTTTTAATTTCTTTTAAACATAAGAGACCACAATTGGTAGCTAATTTATTGAATTTAATTTTTTTTTTATACATAAGCGACCAAAATTGGTCGCTAATTCCCAGAATTTTTGCTTTTTTAACAGAGTAGCGACCAAAGTTGGTCGCTTTTTAGGAAATCTGGGTTAATTAGCGACCAACCTTGGTCGCTATTACCAGAAAAAAATTTAAATAGAAAAGCGACCAACTTTGGTCGCTTTTCTGGGTATAATTTTGGCAGAAACTGCCTGTTTTGGCAGCTACACCACCTGCCAGCATACCAAATTTTCTATTACAAGCAACAACAACAACAATACCAACAATTAAACCAACAACAACAACAATAACACAACAACAACATTAAAACTAACATTAAAACCAACAAAGTATAAAGTTCAATAGAACTAACACATTAAACTAACAAAACTAAGTTAACACTTATTACAAGTTCAAAGTATATAAAAGTACTCAAGGACTGTTTCATTCAACATCATTATCATCACCGTCTGATGAATCTTCATTATCAAGACGGTAATGAGAAGGGTCATTTTGTGGAGGACGAGAATAACGATCACGGGGAGGACGGGAGGAACTAGCACGGGGAGGACGGAAGGAATGCTCACGTTCAAGTTGAGCATCTGGCAATGACTCGTGAGACCAGGGAATCGAAAAAGCTCCAGAAGATAGGAGAGCTTTGAACTGAGATTGCATGCCATGGTACTGAGCTTGCATGCCAACGCACTGAGCATCTCTAAGCTTTTCTCTTTCCTTGGCAGCTTCTAGCTCGGATGTAAGCTTTAGTCACACTCCGCCGCATAGCGGAGAGGCTCTCCCCACGAAGTTTCTCGCCTTGCGGGGAAGTCCCTATCCCTTGCATTCCATAGTGATAGCGATGGAACTTCTTAGTAGGAAGCCCGTATACCTTCCCCCATTTTGCACCACCAGCAGCCTCCATCCGTATTCTTTCAGCATCCTCGTCCGAAAGTTGGATTGTCTCGGCCGACTCATTAGGTGGCTGACTGCGTATGAATTCCTCCACGTCAGCTGTAAAGCGATCCTATAAGAAAAATTACATTGAATTAGTATTTCAAAATTTATATAAGTGTAAATCAAAATACTTAATGAAAAGTGTAAACTTACATGTACAGTCGAGGCTCGGCCCTCGACCCACCTTTCTTGATCTGTCTCTTTCTTCTTCTTGACAATATAAGTCTCCTTGAATTACTCATCTTGCTTCATTGGACGCCCCAATTTCTTTTCCTGAAAACACATAAATTTTAGTTAATAAACAGAATAGATATACTTTGAAAATTAAAATAAATTAGTCAATTATGTACCAATCTTCTTTTTATTGTCCCTTGGTTGATCACACCTCCAGTGTGCAAGGAGCCTTTCTTCTCGGATGCGCGAGCTTTCTTTCCTTTTTCGCTCTTCCGTAAGAAGGTTGCGGTAAGTCATTGCCTTTGCAAATCCTCCCATAAATGTTGAAGCAACCAGCCAGGCTTCTTGTTGAATTTTCTAGCTTTGGAGAAACTATACGACAACCGCTTCCGAGCTTTGAGATAAAAATTTACAACCACTTCTGCTCTATAGCGGTGTTACCATACACACTTGCTCTGTATTTCAAAAGTTAAATATTATATGGAAATATCATAAATATAAATAATTATACTACTTAAAAGAACATTTATACCTTAAATTCATTGAAAAGTTTCTCCTTCAGCGTGAATGGGAATTCACTCCAACTCGTATAAGGGGCATCATAAAGCTTTCTGGTGGCTTTGGTGATTATCCTCGTAGTAATATTACTCGGGATGAACGTGCAATTTAACAAAAATGGAGAACACATTAATATCTTAGTACAAACTGTACAAAATAATAAACGTAAAAATAACAAATTACTCTTACCCATCACCCTCAGAGACTATGATGATCCTGCCATACTGATCATGATGCACCTCCTCATCATCATCAGCATCATCTTCCGAAACTTGTACATTAGAGGCATGTGTGGAAGGTGTAGGGGGATCAGAGCTACTATCTCACAGACGAAGGCCTGAAATAGATGGAGTCCCTGATGAAGATGGATGTGATCCCTATGACTGCGACATAGCTGGATCGACCGCAAGTGGCTGTGACACTGATGGCTGTGACCCCCATGGCTGTGACACAGATGGATGTGATCCATGTGGTCGTGAGGCAGCTGGACTGTATGATGAACGTACAGTCCTATGGCCCTGTGATGAAAGACCCGATGTTTGCACAAAGACGTAGGGCTGGTGATGTTGTGGCACCTCATAATAGCTATCGGGTGGAGGATAAGACATAGGCGCAGGCATCGGCATCTCTGAAGAGGGTGGAAAAGATGGAGGATTATCTTGTACCCTCCTCTTTCCCTTACTAGCCTTTTGTTGACCCCGAGAACCAATAGGGTCATTGTTACCTCGACCCTTGCCTGTCATCTGCATAATATAATACCTATTTAGATTGAAGCATATAAGAAACTAGCTATAAAACGAGAGTTATTAAAGAAACCAACTTTTTAAAGCTCATCGACGTATTGTTCCTCGTCCGAGAATTCTTCTTCCTCACTAGTTTGAGCTTCATCAGTTGATTCTACTTCCTCATTTTCTATAATTGTTACTTCATCTATATCAACTTCTTCCAATATGTGTGCAGGATGTTCCAAATCATTTTCTAAAAGTTCGTCCACTATTTGGTGAACAGTGGAGATATCTTTTTGATAAGCAACATCTAACACATTCTCGACTTCCACCCTACCTACAGGCTTAGTTTTAATTACAACCCACCAATCGGACTTATTCCGCCGCAATGGATAAGGAGCATAATACACTTGCCTAACATTATGTGCAATTATGAAAGGATCATAGCGATCATACTCCCTCGTATGATTAACCTCAATTATGTTGTATTGGTTGTGTACTCTTGTACCTCTTGTTGGATGTGGGTCAAACCACTTGTATCTAAAGAGTATCAATTTCTTATATGGCCAACCTGCATATTCTAGTTCAATTATTTCTTTGAGCACACCATAATAATTAATATCTCTAACTTGATTGCCATCACCTACTTGAACCCACACCCCGTTGTTGTTGCTATTTTTATTTTTAGAGAAATCCTCTGTATGAAACTTATAACCATTCACAACATACTTAGACATTGTTGTGACCTGAAGCACAGGTCCCCAAGATATACCTTTCAAAAATTGATTTACACCATTATTTGGATCATTTACCTACATATTGTTAAACAAATTCATAAGTTAGCGTAACTTCCGATCATTGTTTACCTACATAGTGTTAGAATATTATAAGGATAAACTTACAAATTGTTTGAACCACGTATCAAATCCCATATATACAGCATCATGGTTAAATTGACCCACGAAGTGACTGTGACACATCAAGTATTTTTAGTAGTTGCATTGAGATGTAATCACATTAAATTTTATATTTTGATAACTACTAAATCAATAGTTACTTGAGAAATGGTACAACTTCGGACAATTTAGTAACACATGAAGTGTAGCTAACTTGTACTCCATATCACTCAAACTTCTCTTTCTAACATCCTTAGAACATCGGCCTGGTTGATTGAATATGGACATAGGCAGATATAATGGATCATTCACACATTCAAACTGTGTTCCTATTGGGCCTATTCCTAGCACATCTCACCTTACTCTCAAAATTATAAGAGAAAAAATGAGAAGTTTCCTTTGCAAGATAAGCTTCGCATATAGATCCTTCAATCATATTCCTCTGCTTAACAAATTGTTTGCATTTTCCAATTGTCCTACATAATTTCAAGTTAGCCAAGAACATTCACATAAAATAGAAAATTACATGAAACTTATAATATTACCTTTCAAAGGGATATATCCATATGTATTTAACATGCCCTCCAAGTCGTGCCTCGTGTACAAGGTGGATTGGAAGGTGTTCCATCACATAAAAAAACCACATAGAAATATCTTTTCCATCTTAGTAGATGTTACACGAATGTTCTGATCCATCCGGAGTAGGTTTTCTTCCCTTAATGTGGAAGAACACAAGTCTTTAAAAAATAAACTAATCTCTGTGATGGGTTTCCAGATTCTTTCAGGCAAACCACAAAATGCAATAGGCACTAAGGTCTCCATGAAAACATGACAGTCATGACTTTTCAAATGGCTCAACTTCCCTACCTCCATATCAACTTTTTTTCCAAGATTCGATGCATAACCCCAGGAATATTCAATTTTTGTTACCCAATCACAAATTTTCCGTCTTTCTTCCAAAGTGAATGTGTAACTTGCTTTGTGCTTGAATATCTTACCATTGTTTTCTGTCTGCAAGTATAATTCAGGCCGCCTGCAATACTCTTGTAAGTCCATTCTAGCCTTCGGGTTATCCTTTGTCTTACCTTTGACATCCATCATTGTGTTGAAAAAATTGTCAAAATAATTCTTCTCAATATGCATGACATCAAGGTTGTGACGGAGAAAACTATCCTTCCAATAAGGCAACTCCTAAAATATACTTTGTTTCGTCCAATTATGAGTAATGCCGTATCCGGGGAATCTATAAGGTGGAGTTTCAGTAACTTTACCGACGTTCTGGACCCTCTCCCAAATTTTCTCACCTGATAGTATCGGAGGTGGAGAATCATACTCCATTTTATTCTTTTTGAATGCATTTTTCATCCTTCTAAACTCATGATCAGGAGGCAAGAATTGACGATGACAATCAAACCATGATTGCTTTCGGCCATGTTTCAAAGTGAATGCTTTACTATTTTCCATGCAGTAAGGACAAGCTAGCTTACCAGCAGTCATCCACCCAGACAACATTCCATACGCAGGAAAATCGTTAATTGTCCACATTAAATTAGCACGCAAATTGAAATTCTGCTTGGTTGATATGTCATATGTTTCAACACCATCGTACCACAATTGTTTTAGCTCATCAATCAAAGGTTGCAAATATACATCAATCAAACTTTTCGGATTAAGTGGACCCGAGATAATACAATTTAGGAATATATATGGACTAGTCATGCACAACTCGGGTGGTAGATTATAAGGTGTAAGAAATACAGGACAACATGAATATGGTGTCGCAGATACAGAAAAAAGTGTGAAGCCATCCTTACACAGACCTAATCGAATGATCCTTGGTTCACTAGCAAAATCTAGATATGTCCTATCAAAGTGCTTCCAAGCTTCTCCATCTGAAGGATGACACATAACACCAGGTGGTCTTCTATTTTCAAAGTGCCATCTCATATGAGAAGCAGAACTCATCGAAGCATATAACCTCTTTAACCTAGGTATAATAGGTAAATAATGCATCGCCTTGATAGAGACCATATTTTTATGAAAGCCTCTTGAAACAAGGCTTGTCGCAAAATTTACAATTATTTAAAGTTGCATCATCTTTATAATATAACATGCAACCATCTTCACAACAATCAATTCTCATTGACGAAAGTCCTAACTTAGAAACCAATCTCTTTGCCTTGTAGAAATCACAAGGTAAGTTGATATTAGGGTCAACTAGTTCACTTATAAGGTCAATGAAAGAGTCCATGGCTGCTTGACAAATATTCCAATCAGATTTTATACTTAGTAATCTAACTGCAACAGGCAGCTCAGAGCGCGGACGTCATTCCCTTAATGGACGACTAGCTTCCTCTAACTGTTCAAAAAATGTTTTGCATCATCATTAGGAGTTTTTTCGACATTTTCATTGCGCTCACCCCCAAATTGCATCCCAAAAGCATCTGCAACCATATCATGAATTCTAGAATCACGATCCACCGACCTACTACTTTCACCCGCAACCATGTTATGAAATCTCCATTGCTACCATCGACCTCTCCATGATTAGTCCACACAAAGTAATTCGCTATAAACCCCTTCCTATGAAGATGAAGTCTAATTTCCTCCGGTTTTCCAAACCTCATACAGTCGCACCTAACACAAGGGCACCTAATTAATCCTTCACTTTGGTATGGTGAAAATTCTATTGCATGTCTAATAAAGTCATCAACTCCTTCTACAAAATCCTCCCGCAATCCCCAACGATTAGGATAATTTATATTGTACATCCAAGTACGCTGTTCCATCTATACAAATAAAACAAGAACAAATTAATTTAGTTAATTCATATCTTAATCTTTTTTTAGTTAATTAATTTCATATCCTAAAGGCTCAATTCATATCCTAAAAGTTCAATTCATACAAAAAAAATTTAATTCATGAACTAAAAGTCCAATTCATATCCTAAAATTTCAATTCATATCCACAAAAGTTCAATTCATATCCTAAAGGTTCAATTCATATCCTAAAGGCTCAATTCATATCCTAAAAGTTCAATTCATACAAAAAAAATTTAATTCATGAACTAAAAGTCCAATTCATATCCTAAAATTTCAATTTATAAACTAAAATTTCAATACATAAACTAAAAGTCCAGTCCGTATCCTAAAGGTTCAATTCATATCCTAAAGGCTCAATTCATATCCTAAAAATTCAATTCATACACAAAAATTTTAATTCATAAACTAACAGTCCAATTCATATCCTAAAATGTCAATTTATAAACTAAAATTACAATACATAAACTAAAATTACAATATATAAACTAAGATTCCAATTCATAAACTACAATTCCAATTCATATCCAAAAAATTTAATTCATATCCTAAACTCTTAATTCTAACTAAACTATCAAGACAATACAAAGTATAATTCAAATCCAAAAAAAGTATATTTAAGTATATGAGTAATTTCATTGATGATCAATCTTATACATTACTACGTACGAATAATTAATGAATTGATAAACAAATATATATATATATATATAGACACACACACAGAGACACTTCACTGTAATACTGTAACGTATATATAACTTATTATAGTATATGTTAGTATGTATATAACACACACTTCGTGGTGCTTTAACTACCTATATAGCATGTTATAGTATATGATAGTAGTATTCATTATTCTATAATAACAGAGTTAATGAATTACATTCATTCATTACTAGGTATAAGTCGATGAATCAATTTACAAGTGTATAAATCCCTAAAATAACCCGACCATGTGTTACTAACGCTTCATGTATATATATATATATATATATATACACACACACACACACACATAGACACTTCACTGTAATACTATAACGTATATATAACTTGTTGTAGTATATGTGTCACGACCCAAAATCCATAAGGTCGTGATGGCGCCGGACATCATTGCCAGGCAAGCCAATCATTAATTAATTGAAATAATTTCCTAATTTAACATTTATGAAAAACATTTCCTTTCACTTTATTACATATTTAATTTAAAAACAATGGTTTGAATACTACACTTTTAGCAAATATATCCCAACACACTCCAGAACTAGGTATCACAAGTACATGAACAATTTCTAAGAATTTATACAATCATTACAAAGCTTGTCTGAGATACAAGTGGGAAAAGGAATTTTAAAATAAAAATAAATACAATACGAGAGAGACTCTGTCAGCTGCGGATCGCCTCCAGATGTTGCAGCTCACCTAAGTCTCTGAACCCTACACATTGCTATGAAAGTACCTATGCAATAAAATACACAGTAAGTTTAGCATGAGTACAAAAACAACGTGTACTTAGTAAGTTGCCCGCCTAACCTTAGAGAAGTAGTGACGAGAGCTCGAATTAGACACTCACTAAGGGCCAGCAGATTAATTAACAGCATAAGATGAACACGGTAGGCATGTAAAGGTAGCAAAGAAGCAACACATATAAGGCACTGAAATCCAAGTAAATACTGGGAATAAACAGACAGTTACCACTTCCTCAATATTTTCCAAAATATCTAAAATAAACAATTTCCTCTTTGTTTTTCCCCCAAATATCATGAAGCAACAATTACCTCTTTATTTTCCCCAACTATCTTATCACTTCAAAAATCATGAAAAACATTTAACAATTTAGCATGCGCATACGGGATAAGGACAACCGGCCGGAGCCGTCATAATAATCAACTCTGTGCACTGCCGAGGATCGAACGGCTTGTACCAAAAGTGCACCTCTCAATAAAATACTCATTTATATGTACTAGCGAGGATCGAACGGCCCGTACCAAAAGTGCATCTCTCAATATAATAATCATCTATGTGCACTGCCGAGGATCGAACGGCCCGTCCCATAAGTGAACCTCTCAATATAATAATAATGTCTATGCACTGCCGAGGATTGAACGGCCCGAACCAAAAGTGCATTTAAAATCCGCCGTGGCGTACGGCCCGCTCACATGAGAGTGGGGGAAATAACACTCCGCTCGCGGAATGTAAATTGTGAAGCGGTCACATGCAGTCATGCACAATCAACAGCCCACCCCGACTACGTCGGGAGAACAAATACACAAGTAAATGACATATTTCTCTTTTGAAAACCACAAAATAGTATTTGAACCCTTTTATTTCGACATTCACCTGCCAAGTCTTTTTATAATGTTTAATAACATAACCTTATCCGGAAAACACAATTGCCCGTGAAGGAAATCAATTCTTTTTTTTAGATGCTTACGAAAATAAACTCTAATCTTCTTTAGACATTCAACAATTTCAATTATATTAGCAGTTTAATATTACAGACAAGATCATAGGTACAACAAGTAAGGCATGCTAGTGGATCCTAGGCTACCCAGACATGGCATAATAGTAGCTACACACGGACTCCCGTCACCTCGTGCATACGTAGCCCCCGCAGATAGTAACACATACTTAATTAGTTCACCTAGTAGGACAATTCCCCCTCACGAAGTTATAAAGGACACTTACCTCGCTCCGAAGTTCCAATACCGGCTTCCAAGCCCTTCCAACGACTCCAACGGACGCCCCACGCCCCAAAACTATCCAAACAACGACAAACCAATGAAAATATTATAATACTTGCAACAATTCCAAATTATATAATTTCCCAACTCCGCTCAGTGAAATGACCAAGATGCCCTCGGGCCCACGTGCCCGAAATCCGAAATTTCTCGAAAATATACCCTACCCGTAGCGTTACTAACTCAAATATACAATTTACTCAAATATTCATGCTCAATTCGTGGCTAAAACTCCGAATTACCATTTTCTGTGTTTCTTTAAGATTTCCCAATTTCCTACCAAATTCCATGTCTAATCCATGCATATAATCTTGTATTTAATTCAAAAACGTGAAGAAATTACTTACCTTGCGATCCTTGAGGAAATCCTCTCCTTGAAGCTCCTCAAAATCGCCCATAGCATATGAAAATAGATGGAGAAATGACCAACTTCTCGCTTAAAAACAATCTGCCCAGGCCCATGTTCCGCACCTACGGTCCCCTTGTCGCACCTGCGCTTCCGCAAGTGCGCCCAAATCTCTCGCACCTGCGGCCTCCTTGGCTCCTGCCCAATTTCGCACCTGCGGCCAAAGCCTCGCAAATGCGGTTACACCAGATGACAGCAACCTTCAGCTTTCTACAACTTCAATTATTGATCTGTTAACCACACGGAATCCACCCGAGGCCCCCAGGACCCCGTACAATTATACCAGCCTGTTCCAAAACATAATGCGGACTTGCTCGAGGCCTCAAATCACATCAAACAACATCGAAACCACAAATCGCACTCAAATCCCAACTTTATGAACTTAGAAATTTCTAACTTCTACATCCGATGCCGAAACCTACCAAATCACGTTCGATTGACCTCAAATTTTGCACATAAGTCATATTCGACATAGCGGACTTGCTCCAGCTTCCGGAATCGCATTCCGACCCCGATATAAAAATTTCCACTTCCGGTCGGATTTCTCAAAAACATTCAAATTTATATCTTTAGCCAAATGACTCCAAAATGACCTACGGACATCCAAATTCACTTCTGATCGCGCTCCCAACTCTAGAATCACCATACGAAGCTATTCCCAGACTCGGAATCCCAAACGGACATAAAAATCACGGAAATGCGCTTGAAGTCCAAATCTATGAAATTCTTCTAAAATGCTAACTTCCATAATATACGCTGAAACGCTCCCCGGTTATCGAAAACCCGATCCGTACATACGCCCAAGTCCGAAATCATCATACGAACCTGCTGAAACCTTCAAATCCTGATTCGGAGGTCGTTTACTCAAAATTCCAATCTTAGTTGATTCTTCCAACTTAAGGCTTCTGAAATGAGAATTTTCTTTCCAAATCAACTCTAAATTTTCCGAAATTCAATTTCGACCACACCCACAAGTCATAATACCTGAAATGGATCTTGTCACGACTTCAAACCGCTGAACGACGCGCTAGAGCTCCAAAATGACATGTCGGGTCATTACATTCTCCCTCACTTAAACCGACGTTCGTCCTCGAACGTGCCAAGAACTGCTCTTATAATAAGCTCAAAACCTAGTTCCAACACTTGAAATTCTCTGCCAGGCCTAGTTCTAATATATAAACACCGTATCAACTACCACATGACATACCAGAACATGACTACATGCCTTTGCTGAATCAGCACCATGCACCGCATAACTCATCATCTGACCACAATGGCACTCCCTGAACCTTAATAGCCAAATCTTCACGAATCTTGTGCTCCCGATGCACCTCATAACAAATATGCATACACCCTGTTATAGTGCTGATGATACCACCACAACGGAGGAAATGTGCAGAAATTCGTACCCAACTGCAGAGTTAACAAATCCTTGAAAACCTCATCTTGACTAGAATCATCACTTCATTATGAACCTGAATAATGGTATTTCTTCTTTAATACACACTTCACATAACCTTATCGCATTGATCCCTGATTCGATAATCCCGTCTCACCCAGTATGAAATGCTCAGACAACAAATCACCCCAAACATGACCAACAGTCTCACATGATACCACATTGCGCCAATAGGCCATAACTCGAACATGATAAATAAGAAATGACTCAGGAAGAGACTATTCCACTCACGCAACTAATATGAACTTTTCTCAGAAATTAGGAAATAAAACATAAGAAAAATAAATACATATTAACCCTTCTCATCATCACATTATTGCGGCGTGCAACCCGATCCAAATAACATACCCGTGGCGGCGTGCCACCCGATCCCATCATAAAACTCGCATAAGGAAATATACACGGAGGTGAATCGCTCACTATTACAAAAATTACTGAATATCGATCATAAGCACGCTAAGTGCATAATACCATCCTGGGAAGACTGATAAAGCAGCATGCTACAAAACTCAAGCACAACTGAGGTGCGATATATATATATATATATATATATATATTCACTCTGGATCTCAAGATCTATCCTGCTCACATAACGTCCCCACTAAGCGGGACCCCAACACATACAAAATTAGCAAGCCGTTTCACAACTCACACGGCACAAATCACAATAACACATGAATTTGACGAAGACGGAACAACATCCGTTGTTCGAATACCTTTCCATGAAAAGTGCTCTACTGAAATAAACATGCCTGGCTCATACGGAGCCCATAATCATATTTAAATTCATCCACAAACATCGGGCCACCTTGCTCGCACTAAACTAAGCTAATAGCCTTTACCTAGGTCCATATTAACCCACTTTCTCTCATAATACACGAGAACAACCATCATCACCGGGACGAACACCCCATAATCCATAATCAACTGAACTGAACGCCCTCCAGGCATAGATTCTCAAATAAACAAGCGGGCGTTGCAAATATAATCCTGAGGTATTATGCCCAGAGTCGATCCCTCAGGGAATTGACGTATCAAGCAGGCTGTTTAAATTAGTACTCAGCTATCACCTGATGTTGTTTAAGTTACTAATACTAAATATTAAAAGTAAAGATTAACTATACTAAGGTATAAACAATTGTAATAAAATCTAAGGTTATAGTTTCCCCCGCTGGTGAACTTACTTCTCGGATA
>ML381214.1:0-20888 GCA_005239525.1 Nicotiana knightiana
AACTCGATAGAATACAGTATCGAGTGCCAGTCATGCCTCCCCTAGTTTGGGGCGTGACACTTAAGTTTGAAATTTGGTTTGGAACGTGTTTTTGTGTTATCGAGGTTCGAACGGAATTCCAAAACTGGGAATAGTTCCACCATGTCATTTATGACTTGCTTTCAAAATTTGGTGTCATTCCGAGTAGTATAGGTGGCTCGGCGCATTGTAAGCGAATTCTAGAACTTTAAGTTCAAAGTTTGATTCAATTTGTTTTTGGGGTCGAATTCTTAGTTTTGTTGTTGTTTTTCACGTTCCGTAAATTCGAGCGAGTTCGTATCATGAATATAGACCTTCCAGTGCCTTTGGACAGGGTCCCGAGGGGCTCGATGAGTTTCGGACCCCTCGGAGTTAAATTCAAAAACCAGATTTTTCACTGACTGGTTTCCTTCAGTGCGATCGCAGGTGCAATGATGCGATCACATAGAAGGAGTTGGCAGGGTGTGAAAAATGCCCTGTGCGATTGCATGGACTTGTCTGCGTTCGCACAGGGGTGATTTATGGCCTGGCCCAGTTTTGTTCCTTGCGTTCGCACTCCCTCCCCCGCGATCGCACAGGCCTGGCCCATTTACTCTCCGCGATCGCAAGTCTCCTTGTGCGATCACACAGTAGACTTTTCAAGGGTCCTGGAAGTTGACTTGTGCAATGGCACTGTCCCAGCTGAGATCGCACATAAGGGGCAGCTGGGCAGTGTTAGATTTAAACGGGACTTAGTCCCATTTTAGCCATTTTTCTTCACTTGTAGCGATTTTGGGAGCTTTCAAAGAAGAGATTTCACCTAGCAACTGAGAGGTAAGTGATTCCCATAATAATTTAAGTTGAATACTTGAATTTTTATGTAGATTAACACACTAATTAGTAGAAAAATCATGGGTTAGAGTAAAAACCTAGGTTTTATGAAAATTTGGATAATTACCACGAAATTTGCCATGGAATCATACAAAAACTATATATTAACGATCCTTAGGTTATGGGTAAGTGTTTCCTTCGAAATTTCCGGAATTCGAGCACGTGGGCCTGGGGGTATATTTTGAGATATTGCAAAGTAGGCTAAATTGGTTAACTAAATAGGGAAATTCCATACTTTTGGGCATGAATTGATATATTTGTATAACATTTGGCTAGTTTTGAGTCCTTAGGTGACGAGTTTGGAGTTTTCGGGTGTGTTCTTGACCCGGAGAGTAGGTTCGACACAAGGTGAGTCTCCTTTCTAACCTTGTAAGAGGGAATTGTCCCCATAGGTGATTATAAATAATTGCATGTCCTTATTTGCGTGGGCTACGCACGCACACACGAAGTGACGAGAGTCCACGCGTAGCTACTACTATGTTATGTTTTGTAGTTCTAGGACTCATAAGCATGCTTATATGTGCCTTACATGTGTTCCTAAATGCATTTTGAGTTGCTTACTATCCTTGAATTGGCATGAGAATATTAGGTATGTTCCATATTATATTGCTTAAGTTCTTGCTTCAAAGTATAATCTCGATTAACTCCCTAAATATTGATAATTTTATGTATGTATGCGGCACCCGCGTCACATGTATGATTCGTGAGCGGAATAGCCTTACTATTATGTCACCCGCGTCGCATGTTTGATTCACGAGCGGGGTAATAGATGCATCTATGGTTCGAGTCGTTCCACCCTCGGCAGTGCACATTTATTTTCGCGATATTTCGGCCGTACGCTTCCGGCCTATTATGTACTGGGAATTTGTTGTAATTATATAAACTGTTTCATGTGAAATAAGGGAATTTAGTACATTATATGCTAGTGAAATTTGTCATGCAAAGGTAATTACCAATATACTTGATATTTTATATCTTTTTGATTACTACGACTGTTATGCCTGCCTAGTTCCTATTAAATTATGTTATTTAAAATGTTGACCCTAGTAAGTATCACGTCTACCTCTCGTCACTACTTCTTCGAGATTATGCGGGATACTCACTGGGTACATATTTGTTTATGTACTCATGATACGCTTCTGTACTTAATTGTACAGGCTTTGAGGTAGGTGCATCTGGGTATTCATCCGGCGCTCGTCCCTGACGTATAGTGGGCGTGGATTTCTCGGTGAGCTGCTTTACTTGATGCTTATCTCTGGCAGCACCTTGGAGTTCCTCTTTTCTTTTATTATGTCTGTACTATTTCTTCAGACAGTATAGCAAACTTGTACTTTCTTTTGGATACTAGTTTCTATTAGATGCCCGTAGACCTGTGACACCAGTTCCTGGCATGCCCACGTAGTGGATATTCTATTCTTTTTGGTTGTAATGATGGTGGTGATTACTATATTTATTGCTCACTTTGGTCATTTAAGTCACTAATTTACTTCAAATTTATGTTTTTGAAAGAAAAACCTCTTAAGTATGGTGAATTGTTTATAAATTAAAAAGGGATCACTAGTAAATTAAAGTTGGCTTGCCTGACATCGAAGTTGGGCGCCATCGCGACCTAAATTGGGATTTGGGTCATGACAGAACCCATATGCTACTCTGCCACTCTCCCACTTTGGTCAAACCCTCTCCTCTAAATAACCATTTGATTCCTGCTTCTCACGCTTGGTCTTCCTAAAGTTTAACCACCGCCCGACACTCCCCGCACATCCTTCCTCATCCTTCGCTGCCCAGTTGTTGCCTTAGATCGATATCTATCTCTATAGCACCTGCACCGATAGATCGCTACTAACTTCAACCCTTTCCGAAGATCCTCTTTCTCGAGCCGTCAGCATTAGAAATACCCATTCAATCCTGAACTGTTGTACCCCGCGATCTCTAACAGCCGCTTCTCCCATACTATCTCACAATGTGCTGCCCCAAAGGCGAATTGTAGAAGATTGTAACACCGGAGAACTTAATACATTCATTTGAGGAATACGACACCGCGTCGCAGAAAAAAATAAATTCCACCACACTTGAAAACACCAAGCCTCGTTACTTTATCAACCCAAACTTGAATATTTATCGCCCTATTGCCTTTCCTCCACCAGAAATAGAATACTGAATCCCTAAATCTTGCACGGAGTAAACATCCTTCAAAGTCATTCACTGCTTCCACAATACCCTACCATTACCCCGCACGGTGTGGTAGCAACGCACGAATCTTCATAATAGTCAAATGCCAAATCTTCAAAACTTTAGGTAATACTGATGCCGAGCTGAAACGATAGAACGACCTTCCGCAAGGCGATGATAATAGCCCAAACGACTACGCATGGGGAAACATCCCCACCACATCTGTGGTACCGTTACAATTCCTCAAATTCCCGATTTATAGCAAGTGATTCGCGTCGCATAAGACATAGGCAGAAGCCTCAAAGAAGTCATCCGCACGATGAGGAATCAAGAAGAGAAGTACTCCTAACAGCCCTGTAGCCTCTCGAAGATAAGTATAGACGTCTTCGTAATGATCCACAAGACTCTACTAGACTTGCTCATGACTCGTGAGACCTAAGGGAACATAGTGCTCTGATACCATGTTGTCACAACCCAAAATCCGTTAAAGGTCGTGATGGCACCGGATACCACTGTCAGACAAGCCAACACCAAGAAGTTGATCAAATTCTCATTTTAGTAGTTTTGAAATCATTTCTTTTCATTACATTAAATAGCAAATAATGAACTTCCACTGAGTAACAAAATGTCTTTAACAAATTCAAATAATGAATAAATCCCATAGTCATCCCAGAACCCGGTGTCACAAGTGCATGAGCAATTTATAGAAAATAACATGTAATACAATAAATTTTCCGAAATACAATTGGACAGTAGAGAAAGTACAATACAATAGAAGGAGACTCTGCTGGCTGCGGTCGTCTCAAGAGGTGCAACTCACCTAAGTCTCTGTATCATCCATGCCGCTGCGCTGACTGGGCCACTAGACATATATGTGCCTATGCAACAAAATGCACAACAAGTGTAGTATGATTACAAAAACAACGTGTACCCAGTAAGTATCCCACCTAATCTCGAAGAGGTAGTGACGAGAGGTCGACTTCGACGCTTACTAGTGGTACAAATATTTAAGTACCAAAACACTATAAACAGGAAGCAGGTAGACAATTCCTTTAATAATAAGAGATTTTCTGAGAGTTCATATTTCATCATTTAACAATTCATCTCAGGCCAAGGAAGAGATATCATTACTCATAAATTTTCTAGGCAGCAATACAAGCATGCGCAAATCATGCCGAGGACGTAAGACCCGATCCAAAAAAATAATAAAATATGCACTGCCGAAAGGTCGAACGTCGTGAATCATAGATGCATCTATTAACCTGCCAAGGCGAATGACTCGCTCCATGAGAGTAGTGGAAAGGATCACCCCGCTTACGGAATATAATTGCGAAGCTGTTACATATAAATAAAGAGTTACCCTGCTCGCAAATCATACATGCGACGCAGGTACTCATAGATACACATATTCAAACAGTCATTCAAGACTTCATCATGAAAACAATTACGCGGGAAATTTACAAATTTCTCCTTTAATGGTTAAGAAAATAATGTTAGATCTTTGAAATTCATTTTCCAAGTTTGATATGATTTAAACATTTTAAAATGACAATAAAATTACAAGTATGTCAAGTAAAGCATACTTTTGGGTCCTAGACTATCCGGAAATAAGCAGAATAGTAGCTACGCACGGACTCTTGTCACCTCGTGCGTACGTATCCCCCACAAATAGAAGCACCTATTTATTTATTTATTTCACCCATGGGGTTAATTCCCTCTCACAAGGTTAGAAAGGAGACTTACCTCGCTCCGAAGTTCCATAACCGGCACTCCACGCCCTTGCGATGACTCAAATCAATGCACAACGCTCCAAAACTAGCCAATAATTATGCAAACCCATTAATATATACTCAATTACTCGTTATAATCCAATCTACAACAATATCTAACCCCGATCAAAAATTTGATAAAATCACCCTCGGGTCCACACGCCCGTATTCCGAAACTTTTCGAAGATAAACTTTACCCATAACCTCACGAACTCAAATATATTATTTATTCCCAATTTCATGCCCAAATTATTAGCCAAAATCCAAAAACATAAATTTTCTAGGTTTTCTATCAAAACCCCAAGTTTTCACTAATTTTCCATGTTCAAATCCATAAATAATCATGTGTTTAACTCAAAACTAGCATAAACCACTTACCTCAAGCTTGATGGTGAAAAATGGCACTCCCAAGTTGCTCCAAATCGGCTCCCATGGAGTAAAAATGGTGAAAATGAGCCAACCCTCACTGTTAAAAGAACACACTGCCCAACCCGCTCTCGCACCTGCGGTGCATAGACCGCTCCTGCGGCCTCGCTTCTGCGACGCATGTGCCACTTCTGCAGTCCCAAGCTCAGGTCCAACAGTCTGCTTCTGCGGTCTCCTCAGCGCAGATGCACACCCGCATCTGCGGTCACTGCCCTTTTTCTCCAAGCCTCACCTGCGACCATTGGTTCACACCCGCGAACTCGCACCTGCGGCCCTTTTTGTGCAGGTTCGATCGCACCAGATATCAGTTGCTTCAACCTTTCCAAAATTCCATTTCTGATTCGTTAACCACCTGGAATCCATCCAAGGCCCCCGGGGACCCCGTCTAATCACACCAACCAGTTCCAAAACATAATACGGACCTGCTCGAGGCCTCAAATCCCTTCAAACAATGCCAAAACCACGAATCACACCCCAAACCGAACTTGATGAACTTTAGAACTTCAAACGTTTTCATTCGATGTCGAAACCTGTCAAATCACGTCCGATTGACCTCAAATTTTGCACACAAGTCATATTCAATATTACAGATCTATTCCTACTTCTGGAATGGGAATCTGACCCCGATATCAAAAGTCCACTTCCGGTCAAACTTCTCAAAACCTTCAAATTTCTAACTTTAGCCAAATGATTCCAAAATGACCTACGGACCTCCGAATTTACTTCTGATCACGCCCCCAATACTAAAATTGCCATACGGGGCTATTCTCAAACTAGGAATCCCAAACGGACGTCCATAACACTAAAATTCACTTCAACCCAAACTTATGAAATTCTTCCAAAGGCTAACTTCCACAATAGGCGCTGAAACACTCCCGGATCATCCAAACCCCGATCCGT
Organism: Nicotiana knightiana; assembly: GCA_005239525.1. Taxonomy (NCBI): domain Eukaryota; kingdom Viridiplantae; phylum Streptophyta; class Magnoliopsida; order Solanales; family Solanaceae; genus Nicotiana; species Nicotiana knightiana. The sequence continues at coordinate 6,153 of ML381214.1, forward strand.
ACATACACCCAAGTCCAAAATTATCATACGAACCTGTTGGAACCTTCAAATCCCGATTCTAAGGCCGTTTACTCAAAGATTGATCCTAAGTCAATTCTCCAACTTAAAGCTTCCGAAATGAGACTTCTCTTTAAAAATCAACTCCAAAACTCCCGGAATTCAATTTTGACCATACATACAAGTCACAATACCTGAAGTGAAGCTGCTCATGGCCTCAAACGGCTGAATGATGCGCTAGAGCTCAAAATGACCGGTCGGGTCGTTACACTAATTTCGGTCAAATTCTCACCGCTTAAGCTTCCAAAACAAGAATCTTTCTTCCAATTCAACTCTGAATCATCCGGTAACTGAATTCAACCACGCATGCAAGTTGATACACATAATATGAAGTTGTACAAGACCTTATGCTGCCGAACGAAATTTAAATTCTCAAAATGACCGGCTGGGTCGTTACACTGATTCTAAGTATTATTTGTGGAACGAACCTTACTTGTTTAAAAATTGTGTAGATAATATCATTAGAAGATGTGGACCCGAATAAGAGATGAACAAAATCTTGTATCATTGCCATTATGTAGCAAATTAGACTGCCTTTAAAGTGTTGGAGGCTGGGTTTTTCTGGCCAACACCTTTTAAGGATGCCCGTGCTTATGTTGCACAATGTGACAGGTGTCAGAGAACATGTAACATTACTAAGAGAGATGAGATGTTCACTCAATACAGGTATGTTAGATATTGTATGTTTGGCGAATAGATTTCATGGGTCTTTTTCCTTCCTCTCACTCTTTCGAATATATCCTTGTGGCCATGGATTATGTATCAAGACGGGTTGAAGCCATCCCCACAAGGAAGAATGATGCTCATACAACGTGTAATTTTTTAAGGAAAAATATTTTTACCAGATTTGGCATACCACGAGTCATTATTAGTGCCCAAGGGACTCATTTCATGAATAAACAATTTTCTTATTTGCTGCCAAAATATGATGTGACTCATAAAACAGGAACACCATATCATTCTCAAACTCAAGGGCAAGTTGAGGTTTCCAACCGCGAGTAAAAAAGAACTCTTGAAAAAACAGTTGGAATTTCAAGAAAAGACTGGCTTTAAAGTTAGATGATACATTATGGGCATACCGAACGGCATTCAAACGCCAATTGGAACATCCCCATATAGACTAGTCTTTTAAAAGCTTGTCACTTACTCGTTGAATTAGAACATAAAGCTTTTTGGGCATTAAAAGCACTGAATCTTTAATTAATCTCTGCTGGAAGAAATAGATTTTTTCAAGTTAATGAGTTATAAGAATTGATGTTAGAAGCTTATGAAAATACCAAAATTTTCAAGGAAAAAACAAAGAAGTGGCATTACAATTTGATCCGACAAAAAAGCTTCAAAAGTGGAGATCTTGTACTTTTTTACAATAGCCGACTTAGGCTATTTCCAGGAAAATTAAAGTCCAGGTGGACATGCCCCTACAATGTTACAAATTTTACTACTTATGGTGCAATTGAAGTACAACACATAGATGGTGGAGAAAAGTTCTAGGTAAATGGACATCGATTGAAACATTATGTCGCCAAAATGTTTGAGAAACAGGCTTCAACAATTCTTTTTGCATGAAAAAAAAATATCCAAGTCGAGCTGACGACATCAAACTCAAAACTATATTTTTCTATCTATTTGTTAATATTATTAATACTTATTATTACTAATATGTCACGACCCAAAACTCGATCTGTCGTGATGTCGCCTATCATAGTACTAGGAAAGCCGACACCTCGCACACACTAACACTTTTAAAACTCGAATATGTAGAAGTAAGTTTAAATAATTTAAGAATTTCACTAATACTAGATATGAACCTTAAAATCAATACAAGAATCCTCCCAAAATATCTAGGTGTCATGGAGTACATGAGCATCTATATATGTATAACAACATAGTCGGGTACATTGTCTGAAAAGTAAGACAAAAATACATAAAACTGAAAGGTAGATAAAGATAGATAAAGGTTTGCGGACGCCAAGCAGCTACCTCGATGATCTTCGAATGGGTAGATTCCACGATCAATAACCGCCGTACCCGGAAATGCCTAAATCTGCACACGAGGTGCAGTGTGTAGTGTGAGTACAACCAAATCACTAAGTATCGTAAATAAACAAGGCAAGGTAAGAGAAGCTCAACTTGTTGAGGTTACTAGGTAAATCAGTACAATTCTGCCATTTATTAACATATTATGAGATTTAAAGCTAGCTCATAAGTCTACGTGATATGTATATCCGTGTGTGCATGTGCACTGGTCCTCAAATACTCTGCTCAACAGTATTATGGCATGTAGGGGAAATATAACAAGTAAATCAGATAAATGATCAAGAAACTACAAGTTTCACACACTGCACGTACAACTCACGTGCTAACAATAGAATCTGCACGGACAACTCACGTATTGCACAGACAACTCACGTGATAATAATATCAATATATGAATCCGCACGGTCAACTCACGTGTTGCACGGACAACTCACGTGCTGCACGAACAACTCATGTGCCAATAACATAATCCACCCAGCATAGCCGCAAGCCCCAGTCCAAAATATCACACAGAAGCAATGAAGCAAGTGTACAAGTATATCATGAATGAAATAAGATTTTCCTATCCCTGGACTGGTATAAATAACATGCTAAAGTGTAGGCATGTGCAAAAGTGTGTTGTCGTAACTCAATCCGGAAATTTCATTAATGAAAGGCATTCATCAGGTTCATTCAGGGATTAAACCTCTAAATAGACTCATCATGGCTCAATTAGATCACCTAAACTATTACCACATGTAAGATATCGAAGCTAGGATCTTAACAGTCATTCTTGGGCTTATAGGAGCCCGAGCACAACCCAAACATGAATATACAACCCCGGTGCCTGCACGCGAGATCATCCCCACACAGGTGCACATCTAAAAGAACGTAACTATCACAAAAATTCAGGCAACAAATTCCTCAAGCGAGTTTAAATATGATACTTACCTCAAGCAACTCGAATCACTCTGCTAGTAAGCCCTTGCCTCGCGAATCGACCTCCGAACTCGAATCTAGCTATAAAAAATTCGATAATCAACACGGGCTAAAGGAATCAATTCCAAAAGAAAAAAACTAAGTTATTAATCAAAAGTAAAAAATCGACTCAAAAGTCGGTCCCTGGGCCCACGCCTCGAAATCTGCTAAAAGTCACAAAACCCGAAAGCCGAATCATCCATGAGTCGAACCATACCAAAATTACCAAAATCCGACTCCAAATCTTCACTCAAATCCCAAATCAAACTCTCCAAATCCCTAGCCTCATACACCCAAATTTCACCTTAAATTCACACAAACTAGGTGGAAAACTCAACGGGGAAACAAGACTATTGATAAAAAATGAGCACAAGGGACTTACCTCAAGAAACCCCTCGTGAATTCTCTCATAAATCACCAAAACCCGAGCTTAAAATGTTTAAAATGAAGCAAAATTGCGAACCCTCGTTTTTAAATGTTCTACCCAGGGGTCTCGCACCTGCGCTTCCCTTGACTGCATCTGCGGATAATTCTCAAATTCTGCGGAGATCACTAAAGTCCCCCAGGGTCCGCACATGCGCTCCAGGTTCGGCACCGGCGAAAGTGCTTCTGCGTCCCGCGATCCGCTTCTGTGGAAGCAGCCTTCGCCTCTCTACTCCGCATCTGCGGAGCCTTGTTTGCACCTGGGGGCTCGAAAATGCGGATTTCCCTTCTCACCTGCGTCCATCCCCAAGCCAGCCCCAGCTCCGCACCTGCACAATCACAGCTGCACTTGTAGCGTCGCACCTGCGGCCAACCCTCCACACGTGCGATCACAACAGAAGAGTCCCAGCTACAACAATCATTCAAACTCAACCTTTGATCCGAAATCAACCCGAGGCCCCCCAGGACCTCAACCAAACATACCAACAAGTCTTAAAGCACGATACGAACTTAGTCGAACCTTCAAATCACATCAAATAACTTCAAAAACATGAATCGCATCCCAATTCAAACCTAATTGAAGTAAGGAATTCTAACTTCTACAAACGACGCCGAAACCTATCAAATCACGTCCGATTGATCCCAAATTTTTCACACACATCACAAATGACACCAAGGACCTATTCCAACTCCCGAAAATCCAATCTGAGCCCGATAACCACAAACTCCACTCTCGGTCAAACTTTCAAATTTTCAACTTTAGCCATTTCAAGCCTAATTGAACTTTAGACCGCCAATTCACAATCCGGACACGCTCCTAAGTTCAAAATCACCCAACGGAGCTAAGGGAATCATCAAAACTCTATTCTGGAGTCGTTTACACATAGGACAACATCCGGTCAACCTTTTCAACTTAAGCTTCCAACTTTGAGACTAAGTGTCTTATTCATTCCAAAACCTCACCGGACCCGAACCAACTACCCTGTCAAGTCACATAGCAGTTATAAAGTACAAAATGAGCAGTAAATGAGGGGATGGGGCTACAACTCACAAAAAGAATTGTCGGATCATTACATAATATGAGTAAAACTAGGAAAAGTAAAATTTACCCCAAAAAAAATGAAAAAAGAAAAAAAAACTATAGAATATCTAGATTCGTACATATATATGTGTCCATTCACTTTATTTGTTCAAATTATTATTATATAAATAATGAACCATAGTAATATTCTTTTTCTTTTATGTTTATAGACAAAATTATGCATATGATTTTAAGCCTTAGTACAAGTATTAAAAAAGATTGGGTGTATATGTGTGTATATATATGTTACTTAAAAAAAGATTGAAATAAGATAGTTATTATTAACTATTAGTCGTACGTCTTTTACTTTTTAAGTTTGTTCAAAAAACAAAATTTACTAGTGTAGCAAATACGTATAAGTTTACTACTATTCATAAGTATTATAATCTTAGTATATATTTTAAAAAAAAACAAGAGAAGATTATTTTGAGCCATAACATGTCCTGGCCTGTTAAGAGTATGGCTATCCAACGAGACGGGACGAGAAGAGACAAAATTAACGGGATGGGTAGGGACGAGACAACATTTAGCCGGAATGATAGCGGGACGGGACGAAATGGGACGGGATAAATGGGACGAAAAGGTACGCCCATCCCATTTTGCTAACAAACGGGATGGGACGGGACGGAACTGGACGGTTTCGCGGGCCTTATGTTGGCCATTTTAAAAAAAAAATTATTTAAGCATTAAGTTTGGCAACGACTAGTTTTTTGACAATGACTAAGTTTTTAAAGTTTGCAACAGCTGGTTTTTTTGACTTATTTAATAAACTTAAAAGTTAAAACTTAATAAACTATAAGGAAATTAGAAAACTAAGTAAAAAATTATAAAATATTAAAATAAAAGACTTGTAATGAAATATTCTAGTAATTATAATAGAGGTATAATTTATTTAATATAATTTCAAGCCATTAAGTAACTAAGTAAGAGTGTAAGACAATTCATAAAAAAATTCAACGCTTAGAGCCTTTTATTTTATTAATAGAACTTTCAAATCTCACATGCAAATATAATTCTTTTGAAGAGCACCTAATTTACGCAACCAACTTCCCGGAAGGGTTATGTTTGAACCAGGCCTCTTAGTAGCCAATTATAAATTATCATACTAATATTTGTAAGCTCATATATAGCTTCATTGTAACTTATCTATAATTTTTCTCGGACATTGTTTTGTAATTGGCAATGTTGATTGATGTTCCATGAGTTCCATGCCGTCATCGCTCCCAATGCTAAGTATCTCATTGTATTCTTCTTCTTCTTCTTCTTCTTCTTCTTCTTCTTCTTCTTCTTCTTCTTCTTCTTCTTCTTCTTCTTCTTCCCTAGTGGTTAGTTTTTTTTAAAGCCAATATTTATTCTTTCTGAATTAATACGATCTCTGAATAATACGGAAATATCTAGGCCATCCTCCGCTAATGAATGTCTATGATCTCCGATTTGAAATCTTACTGCACTAAAATCACTCTCCGATGCTACTGATGGTGCTTGAATAGCCAGGATATCTCGGGCCATTATTAAAAGTGTTGGAAAAGCCTTGCCACGCTCCCTCCACCATGCCAAAATTTGTTCGTTGCCTTCTTCGTCTTTAATACTTTCCAATTCTTGATTAAGAAAAGAATCAAGTTCATCATCAATAGAGGAATCAAAACCTGTTATATCATCCATATCTTCCCATAGAACTTATACTCTAGACTTATAAATAGAAGGAGCAGTTTCACCACCTGTTATTTTCATAGATTTATATTTATCAAACATTGATCTAGCATAAGAATATATGTTAGCTTGGCATTCTTCGAGAGGTAGTTGTTCATTTTCTTGATTTGCTAAATTTCATAAATTTTACGAACAAGTCCCTTTGCACCTCTTAGTTTTAAACATAGGTTAAGTAGAATTGAAATTAAATAAACTTGGGGAGTATGAAAAAACACGTTTTAAATTTTGCAATCATTTCATTAATGGCCGGTGTAAATTTTGCAATCATTTCATTAATGGCCGGTGCATAAGTTGTATTTGTTTTATACTTACCAAATACAACAGAAATTTCACAAATATACCATAATATAATAATAGGATAATATATACCCAGAAAATAATTTTGTAGAAAAATAATTTTTTAAAAAAATTTAGTAAGCTCTTTGATCTCATCCCAATCAGAATCAACAATTTGATCAGCGAGGATACCATTATGCATATTAAATACCTTTTGTATAGGCACCCGACAATCATAAGCAACTTTAAGGATTTCATAAGTAGAATTCCACCTAGTACAAATATTTTTTTGGAACTTTTCTATATGAAAGGTTAGCACTAGCACATTGTTGAGCAAATTCACGAAGTCTACTCGCTTTATTAGCACAAAAAGTATTTCCGCAAGAATGTTGTACTTTATTACAATCATCAAAAAATAAATTAATACCATATTTTACAACCAAGTTAAAAATATGGCAGGCACATCTAATATGAAAAAATATTGGATTAATTGGATAAAGTATAGTTCTTAAGCTAGTTGTTGCGGTTGTGTTAGCAGAAGCATTATCTAAGGTGATAGTTAAAACTTTATCAATGAGTCCATAAAAATCAACTATTTGTAGAACAGTAGTTGCAATATATGCTCCAGTGTATTTTGAATCAACAAATTTATAACCAATAATATATTTTTGCATGTTCCAGTGATGATCAACCCAATGACATGTAACAGTTAAATAATCGCAACCATTAGGACTACGACCTATACCAGATGTGATAGACACTTTACAATCAAAGTGAAAAAATGCACAACGAATATAATGAAGACATTTTCTTTGAAATTTAAAAATATTATTTCTAACTGTGGTCTTAGAAAATCCTTGAAAAGCAGGATTATAAGTTGTAACGACCCAGTCGGTCGTTTTGAGAGTTAGCGCACCGATCCCCTAATAACTGCATTCCCCACTTTTATATATGCTTATGGGACTTTTCAGAATGATTAGTTGCGAAATTCGGAGAGTTTTTGGACACATAGTCCCTACATATGAGTTTAAGCTTTAGAAATCGGATCGTAGTTGGAACTGTGGAAAGACGGGTCCGGATTGGGATTTCGTTGACTCAGTTATCTCCGTTGGGTGATTTCGGAGTTAGGAGCGTGTCCGGAATGTGTTTTCGAGGTCTATAGTGGATTTAGGCTTGAATTGGCAAAAGTTAGGATTTTGGCGATTTCGGCCGATAGATGAAATTTTGATATCGGGCTCGGAATGGAATTCCGAGAGTGGTTGTAGGTCTATAGTATCATTTATGACACGTGTGTAAAATTTGAGGTCATTCGGACTAGTTTTGACGTGTTTTGGCATCGGTTGTATATTTTGGAAAATTCATAAGTTGTTAGGCTTGAATCCATGCATAATTGGTGATTTTGATGTTATGTTATGTGTTTTGAAGGCTCGACTAAGTTTGAATGAGTTATTAGGACTGGTTGGTAAGTTTGGTTGAGGTCCGAGGGGCCTCGGAGATGTTTCGGAGTCTCAACGGAATGGGTTTTGAACTTAAAACCAGCTGAAGCATTGCTAGTGCTGGTGTTTCGCACCTGCGGAAGGGGAGCCGCAGGTGCGGACATGCAGGTGCGGAGGGGGCCATCACAGATGCGGAATTGGCCTGGGTCAGCCAGGCTCGCAGGTGCGGCAAGAGTCCCGCAGATGCAGCCCAGTGACCGCAGGTGCAGTTCCAGCCCACTTAAGGATTTTTCGCACCTGCGATGTATTTTCCGCAGGTGTGGGACCACATGTGCGATCCAAGGGGGTGCATGTGCAGGATCGCTGGGAAGTTTATACCAAAATCCGAGGGTTTGAAATTCATATTTTCTAAAATGATTTGGAGCTCGGGATTAGGCGATTTTCAGTGGGTTTTGAAGAGAAGACTCATAGGTAACGATTACTAACCTTATTTCACTTGTATATCATTAATCTATAGCAATTTCTTCAATATAATCAATGAATTTGGGTGAAAAATCATGAAAATGGGAGGAAGGTCCCCCAAATAGAAATCTGAGAATTTAATGAGATTTTAACGTCGGTTTTCGATGATTATTATTCGAGTGAGTTCGTGAGTGAATGAGTGTTCTAAATTTGTAACTTTCACTCGATTCCGAGATGTGGGCCCGGGGGACTTTTTGGGCAATTTTCTTAATTTCGCATATTAGCCTTGACTTAATTAGCTAGATCAATTTCTTACAATGATATTTACTTTATGCAATTGAATTGAATAGATTTGGGCCATTAGGAGTCGGGTACTCGTGGCAAGAGCATGATTTTGATTTGAGTAGAGCAGTCGAGGTAAGTGGCTTGCCTAACTCTGTTTTGGGGACTTCACCTTAGGTTTTTTTGATACTATTTCCTGTATGGGCGCCGTGTACGCGAGGTGACGAGTACGTGCACAGGCCATTGTTGCTAAAATTCCATTTTTCCTTCCATTCCATAAATTATTTCACTCTTATTTCACTATTTAATGTTCTAATTATGTAGTTTAGATTAGGAAGGAGCATGTCTACCTGTTTTACCTGAAATTCCTATTTGATACTATGTGCACCACGTTTAGTTAGTCCTATCCTGTGTTTTGCCTATGACTTTTCTCCTGAACTATTTAAATAAACCTTATCCGGCATTCATTCGCATTTCATATTTAAATTGGGACTACGGACGTGTTCCAGGAGCTTTCCCCCTGTACTGCATATTTAAATTGGGACTACAGACGTATTCCCGAAGCTTTCCCCCCTGTACTGCATATTTAAATTGGGACGGACGTATTCCGGGAGCTTTCCCCCTGTACTGCATAATCATTTGGAACTACGGGACGGTATCCCGGGAGATTCCACTTTGTGATATATATTATGTTGAGCCGAGGATTTTCTTATTGTAAACTTATATTGTTTTTCTTAAACTGTTTACTGTAGACATTACCTATCTTTTGTACTGTTTTAAACTGACTTATTTCAGAAATCCAGTAGAGCCTTAACCTGACCTCGTCACTACTTGACCGGGGTTAGGCTTGGCACTTACTGGATACCAAATGTTGTGTACACATGCCCTTTCATGCACATGTTTTTGTGTGCAGATCAGGGTACGAGCTATCAGCCTCGTGGTTAGTCGTTGCTCCTGATTCCAGGAGACTGCAAGGTATTTCTGCCGCGTCCGCATAATCCTCCGAGTCTCCTTCCATTCTATCTTGTAGAGACATTTTTATGTACTTTTCCAGTTTTTGTTAGAGCTTCAGTAGTGTTAGAAGCTTGTGACTGTTTGTGATATTCCAGGTTTTGGGAAGTTATATTTTGTACGTGCCAAGTGGCGATGTTTCATTAGTAGATTTACTTTATTCCTTCTTTATTTTATTGTTTCTATTTAATATCTTTTTCGCAATTAGGCTTACCTAGTCGTAGAGACTAGGTGTCGTCACGATGCCTTTCGGAGGGCAAATGGGGTCGTGACAAGTTGGTATCAGAGCGTCTAGGTTCATAGGAGTCACAAGTCACAAGCCGGTTTATTAGGGTCTCGCGGATCGGAACGGAGACGTCTGTATCTATCTTCGGGAGGCTATGTAACTGTTAACAAAAATCATATTTCTTTGATTTCCTTGTCGTGCGAGTTATTGACATCAAAAAGTCTAAAATTCTATTCTATTCTTTCCCATATATGGTGAGGACCCATACTGGCCGGGGTCGGGGTAGAGGACGACCATGCAGTGCAGCCCGAGCACCGGCAAGAGCATTGACAAAGGAGCCTATAGCAGCCCCAGCTGGAGAGCCGGCACAGGAGGTCCCTATTGTTGCTCCAACCTTACAAGAGACTTTAGCTCAGTTCATGAGCATGTTCAGCACTCTCGCTCAGGCTAGACTACTTCCGATAGCTCCCGCTACATCTCAGGCCGGGGGAGGGGTACAGACTCCCGCAACCCGCATTCCTGAGCAGAGGGGCCAAGTTGATCAGGCCCCGAAGTATATTCATGTGTCCCCAGTGGCTCCGGTACAACATGGGACCAAGGTAGTTGCTTCTGAGGCAGAGCAACTCGGACTTGAGAGGTACAAGAAGTACCACCCACCTATTTTCAGCGGACTAGCTTCAGATGACGCTCTGGGATTTATTGAGGAGTGTCATCGCATTCTCCGCACTATGGGCATTGTGGAGACCAGTGGGGTTTCTTTCACTACTTTCTAGCTAAGGGGAGCGAAATATCAGTGGTGGCGGGCCTATGAGCTGATTAGTCCGGACGAGGCAGCCTTACTCACTTGGACTCAGTTTTCAGAGATGTTTCTGCGAGAGTATGTCCCTCAAAGCCTCAGGGATACTTGGCGCGCGGAGTTCGAGCAGTTGCGCCAGGGTACTATGACTGTGTCCGGAGTATGCAGTCTGTTTCACTGAGTTAGCTCGGCATGCACTAGCCTTGGTTTCCACAGTCAGAGGGCGGGTTCGCCACTTCATTGAGGGACTCCACCCTAGTATTCGGACTAGTATGTCCAAAGAGTTGGAGATGGATATCACTTATCAGCAGGCAGTGAGTATTGCCAGGAGAGTAGAGAGCATGTTTGCCCGAGACCGAGAGGAGAGAGAGGCCAAGAGGTCTTGAGAGACTGGCCATTTTTTAGGAGCTCGTGCACCAGCACGCTATGGTAAGAGCTTTGTGGGTCGCCCTATTCATTCAGCCCTTCCAGCAACCAGTGGTATTCCAGCTCCTCCTAGACCTCAAGAGTTCTATTATGCACCGCCAGTATCCAGTGTGCCTCCAGTTCGAGGTGCTATTTTCGGCCAGCCCAGTAGGCCAGCTCCTATTCAGTCTCAGCCGCAACATCCTCTGAGGGGTTGTTTTGAGTGTGGTGAAACTCGCCATGTGATTAGAGATTACCCCAGGGCCAGGAGGGGTGCACCTCCACAGTCTTATCAGCCTCCACGTGGTCCACCGGGTCCTCCGTCTATTCTTCCAGCCCCAGCTGCCACTCCACCTCCTCAGTCAGCTCGAGGTGGAGGTCGGGGAGGTAGAGGTCACCCTATAAGGGGAGGCCACGCCAGATATTATGCCCTTCCAGCCCATTCCGAGGTCGTTGCTTCAGACTCAGTCATCACAGGTATTGTCCCTGTCTTGTTTAACCAAAGAATTAGACCCTTTGACTAGATCTTATTTTTAAGATGAATACGGGTTACTGATAATCAAGGTAATGGAGAAAAATGAATAATAAACAATATTGCAGAAATATAGAAAATCGAGGTTGATTGTATTCGAGAACCAGATGCCTTTACAAGATGTATTCCCCTCCCTTATATAGGAGATTTTATAATGTACGACTCGTGCTATGGTTACTCATTAATGACTAATTATGACATTAATGAGGCGTTACAAAGGATAACGGTAATTGGGGTTCGGTTATATAACGTTCAAGTAATCAATTGTGGGCCCTTGAATCTGCCTGTAGCTTTGTCTAGATTCATTCTGACCGTGACTCTTTCCTATTTTGATCAAGTTTAGTTTCCCGTGGCTGATAAGTTCGTGGGTTTACTGAACCGTGCCTCTTTGTGTCGTACCTCTTCAAAGAATCACATCCAGCTGTCGCGTTTTCCTGTGTCCACATGACTGGCTGAGTTGTCAAAAGCTGGCTTACGAGTGAAACTCTTTTTTACCAATACAGATAGTCCCCTCACTTACCATATATTTAACGATTAATATTTGGTAAGTGGATATTCATTTATGGAGGGAATATTTTTCCGTCGCTTTTCCTCGAATCATTGTATCATTCTCTGTACCATAGGCATCGTTTGTCACTTCCATTTAATGCTCATACCACGTGTCCTTTTCGGATTGGTTTTGCATTTACTCGGCACCTTTTAGGGCTTTTTGCAGTTGTGCCAGTCCCGAAATGACATCTTCAATTATGAATTTTCATCATTATTTTTCTTTTTTTCCCATGTTTGACGATTGTCTTCAAGTATAAATACCTTTCTTCTTTTCTTTGCTTCCACGAAACACTTTTCTAGCTTTGTCTTTTGTAAAGAACTTTCTTCTTGCCTTTGTTAACATGTCTTCCTCAAACCAACCTCAAGGAGTAATTGATATTGAAAGTTTAACGCCATCTTCTATTCCGACTATGAGTCGGAGGGGTGGTAGACTTAGAAGTCTAGGATCCACTCCTTCGAGGGGCTCCTCTTCTTCTCAGATAGTTCCTTCTCCTTCCACTAGATCTCTAGTTTCTCCAAGGTTTAGGGTTTCTCGGTCTTTGTCTAGAGGTAGAGGTGAACGCCTTCGTGAACTTGGAGTCGATGAAATTGTCCCTGCTGAGTTTGTTTTTGCTAGGGATAGTCAAGCTCTTGTAGACCAATCTTCTTCTCTTGAAAGTGTCGAAAGATATTCAACCTTTATCACTAAGGATCAGATTTCCCTTGTTCGTAGGGAGTGCTTTTGGAGGTCTGACATCCATGTCTATATTCCGAATAGTAATCAAAGAATAACTTCTTACAAGACGGGATATTCTTTTGTTTATACGTGACATCCCTGTCTATATTCCGAATAGTAATCAAAGAATAATGTCTTACAAGATGGGATATTCTTTTGTTTATAAGTACCCTTTCACTCTAGGGTTTAGACCCCCCGTTGACCCAGTTATAATTGAGTTTTGTTATTTTTTCAATATCTGCTTAGGACAAGTTGGTCCGCTTGTGTGTCGAGTTGTCGCATGTCTTAGGAGTTTGGCTTCTTTAGCCTCGATTCCTTTTACTTTCAAACATCTTATTCATCTCTACTCTCCTACCTTATTTCGTGAAGGGGTTTTTACTCTGACTGCTAGAAGCAAAAGAGTGCTGGTAACCCCTGGAGATGATAAGGATAGGGGTTGGTACCTCCGGTATGTTGCTGCACCCATTGTGGGTTTAGTGGGTGAAGAAAATCTTCCCTTCCCTGAGAAGTGGAATCGCGCACGTAAGTATGCTTTAGCTCACATTTACTTACTTTTTATCGTTTTGACTTGAGATGTTTTATTAACACCGTATCTGTTTCTTCTTCTCTCAGCAATCATGAATACTGTTGAGAATGTCTCCGGTATTCGTGATTGGGTAGAAAAATTATTGTCTGTCGCTCCTTCAGAAGAGAGATCTTGGAATTACCTCGCTGGGAGGTATGGTTGGCATGTAAAGACCCACGGTAAGTGAAGCTCTTGTTCTTGCTTCTTTCCTTACTCGAGTCTCTTCTTTCTTTGTCGTTTAACTTTTTCCCTTTTAATAGGGTTCTCTGCTCGTGGGGTGTCTGCTTCATCTATCCCGAAGATGTCTTTGGCTCAGGCCCAAGAAATTATTGTTGGTTCATCTTCCTCGAAGAGAAAGATTAGTGAGTCTCGTTCCGTCGAAGAAGAAGAGGGTGCTTTAGTGCACATGCCATGGAGAAGGCGGGTGGTTTCAGATGATGAGCTTACATCCTTAACCTTGCTTCCGTGTCTGTGATTGAGCCCCCTGTCCTTGATGATGTTTCACACTCCCCTATTCATGAGGGTGTTGATCTTTCTCCTGACGATGTCCCTTTGGCTGCTGTCTTTCCTGCTTCTTTGAGAGAAGTTGTCTCGTCTGTTCCTTTGGCTATTTCGGCTTCTGTTGTTGCTTTTCCCGTAACTTCCTCAACTCTTCAACCCTCCGTGCCTGCTGCTTTGCCCGGGCTTCTCCAGCTCCTCAACCCTTCGTGTCTGTTGTTGTTTCATCTGTGCCTGCTTCCATGCCTTCCGTTAGGGAAGTAGGGTCTTCCAGAAGAGAGATGCGGCATGTGGTAATAGAGGTTCCAGCTGAGGGGAACCTTTTCAAGAAAACGGGTGAGCCTGAAGTGTGGCTCAAGCCTTTGATAGGTCCCTCTGAGAAAGCCAAGCTAGCCAGCCACGGTGCTCTTACATGGGCCAATGAGGTCGTGCATACTTCTTTGAAGGTATGATGCAAGTTATCCTCTTTCACTCTCGTATATGAAATTTACCATATCTGACTGGTTTATTTCTTGTAGATTAACCTTATAGGCATGGAGCTTATGAAGAGGATTTCAAACACGGACCAAGAGACAAAGAAGTTGCAGGCCGATGTTGATAATTGGAAAGCACAGTGTGATAGCCTAAGGATTGACATGGATGCTTTAGAAGAGGAAATGAGTACCTTGAAGTGGCAGATGAGACTCATGGCAGCAGAACTGGCAGTAGAGAAGGCTTC
>ML381216.1:0-88361 GCA_005239525.1 Nicotiana knightiana
CCATAGGGCTGCCTACGTATCCCCTCTTAAATGGGAATCAGGTCAGGCATAGTTCAATTTACACCATTGAAGAAAAGCATAGAAAGTTACATATAATATCGTTTGACTGCATCTGAATTGATTGGCTTTGGCCAGACTTCTCCGTCCATTTCTGCAAGCATGAGGGCTCCTCCTGCCAATACTCGGTGAATCATATACAGACCTTGCCGGTTGAGAGAAAAGTTCCCTTTGGCTTCATCTTGATGTGGAAGGATCTTTTTTAACTCCAGCTGCCCCGGTGTGAACTGTCTTGGCTTGACTCTCTTGTTGAAGGCTCTGGTTATTCTATTCTGATAAAGTTGACCGTGACATATTGCATTCATCCTTTTCCCATCTATGAAGGTCAACTGCTCGTACCATTCTTTTATCCATTATACGTCGCTGAGCTCAGCTTCTTGTATGATTCTTAAGGAAGGGATCTCCACTTTGGCAGGAATAACAACTTTCGTACCATAAATAGTTGCCCCAGTTGATGTGCAGATTGTGGTGCGGTATCCTAGTAAGGAAAATGATAACTTTTCATGTCACTGTTTGTGTTTTTCTATCATCTTTTTAAATATCCTTTTGATGTTCTTGTTGGCGGCTTACACAGCTCCATTCATCTGTGGTCTATAGGCTGTGGAATTCTTGTGCTTGATTTTGAAAGTCTCGCACATGGATTTCATCAGATCACTATTGAGATTGGAGCCGTTGTCGGTGATGATTGACTCTGGAACCCCGAACTGACAAATGATACGGCCGCGGACAAAGTCTGCCACGACTTTCTTAGTCACTGCTTTGTAGGATGCCACGTCAACCCATTTGGTGAAATAATCAATAGCTACTAAGATGAATCTGTGTCCTTTTGAGGCGGTAGGCTTTATCGGTCCAATGACGTCCATTCCCCAGGCAGCGAACGGCCAAGGAGAGCTTGTTGCATTGAGCTCGTTTGGGGGTACCTTTATCATATCTGCATGTACCTGACATCGGTAGCATTTCCGGGCATACTGGATGCATTCCGTTTCCATGGTCATCCAGAAGTAACCGACTCTGAGTATTTTCTTTGCCAAGACAAAACCATTCATATGTGGGCTGCAGGTCCCAGCATGTATCTCTTCAAGTAGTCTGGAAGCTTCCTTTGCATCGACACATCTTAATAATCCCAATTCGGGAGTTCTCCTGTATAGTTTCCTCGCTGAGAAAGAAATTGTGGGACAATATCCGGAGTGTGCATTTCTGAGTGTGATTTGCAAGCTCTGGGTACTCTCCCTTTAACAAGTATTCCCTGATGTTGTGGAACCATGGTCTTCCGTCTTCTTCTTCTTCAACATGGGCACAATATGTCGGCTGGTTATGGATCTTCACTGAATAAGATCAATGAAGTTCTTATCTGGGTGTTGTATCATGGATGATAGAGTGGCCAATGCATCGGCAAACTCGTTCTGAATTTTGGGGACGTGCCGAACTTCTGTCTTCATGAACCTCTTTCTCAATTCCTGCACATGGTGAAGATACGACAGTATCTTGGAAATCTTGGTAGCCCATTCTCCTTGTACTTGGTGTATTAGCAGATCTGAGTCACCAATTACTAACAACTCCTGGATATTCATGTCAATGGCCATATTGAGCCCTAAGACGCAGGCTTCATATTCTGGCATATTTTTGGTGTAGGGAAATCTGAGTTTGTCAGATAATGGGTAATGTTGACCTATTTTCGATACTAGAACATCTCCAATGCCGACTCCCTTGAAATTGGCTGCTCCGTCAAAGAACATTCTCCAACCGTCATAGGATTCTGCAATGTCTTCTCCTATGAATGATACTTCTTCATCGGAAAAATACGTTTTCTGGGGTTCGTATTCTCCTCCCACAGGATTCTCGGAAAGATGATCTGCCAATGCTTTCCCCTTGACTGCTTTCTGAGTCACATAGACAATGTCGAACTCACTCAACAGGATTTTCCATTTGGCCAGCTTGCCAGTGGGCATGGGCTTCTGAAAGATATACTTCAAGGGATCCATCCTTGATATCAGATATGTTGTGTAGGCACATAAGTAATGCCTCAGCTTCTGGGCTACCCAGGTCAGAGCACAACAGGTATGTTCCAGTAGAGAATACCGTGCCTCATATAGAGTGAAATTCTTACTCTGGTAATAAATAGCATATTCCTTTCTTCTTGTCCCGTCATGCTGCCCCGGAACGCAGCCGAAATCTTCATCTAATACCGTAAGGTAGAGTTGCAAGGGTCTACCTGGCTCTGGCGGGATCAAAACTGGTGGCGTTGACAAGTATTCCTTGATTTTGTCGAAAGCTTTCTGACAATCCTCGGTCCATTTGGTCGCAACATCTTTCTGTAGCATCTTGAAGATTGGTTCACATATAACCGTGGACTGGGCTATGAATCAGTTGATGTAGCTAAGGCGTCCCAGGAAACTCATCACATCTTTCTTGTTCTTTGGCGGTGGTAACTCTTGTATGGATTTGACCTTTGATGGGTACAATTCTATCCCTCGGCGGCTGACGATGAACCCAAGCAATTTCCTAGCACGAACCCCGAATGCACATTTCGCGGGGTTTTAATTTCAAGCTGTACTTTCGCAGCCTTTCGAAGAACTTTCTCAAATATGATGTATGGTCGGTGGCTCTTTTGGACTTGATGATGACGTCATCCACATACACCTTGATTTATTTGTGTATCATGTCATGGAAGATAGTGGTCATAGCTCTCATATAGGTGGCCCCAGCATTCTTTAGGCTGAATAGAATCATCTTATAACAGTAGACTCCCCACGGCATAATGAAAGCCGTTTTCTCAGCATCTTCCTCGTCCATCCAAATCTGATGGTAACCAGCAAAGCAATCCACAAACGACTGAAGCTCATGCTTGGCACAATTGTCAATCAGGATGCGTATGTTCGGGGAGAGGGAAACCATCCTTCGGACTGGCCCAGTTGAGATCCCGGTAGTCGACACAAACCCTGACCTTTCCATCTTTCTTAGTCACTTGCACGATGTTGGATAACCATGTCGGATATTCAACTACCCTGAGAACCTTGACATTGATTTGCTTGGTAACTTCCTCTTTGATTTTCAAACTCATATCAGGCTTGAACTTTCTGAGCTTTTGCTTTACCGGCGGGCACATTGGATTGGTCGGCAGGTTGTGAGCCACAATGGACGTACTTAGACCATGCAAATATGTCTTCATGTTCTTTCAAGAATTGTGTGTATTCCACTTTCTCTGATGGCGATAAATGAATGTTGATGCGAGTTTCTTTGATAGTTTCTGAATCTCCCAAGTTGATTATCTCGGTTTTGTCCAGATTGGACTTAGGCTTGTTTTCAAAATCCTCAACTTCTCTGATAATTTCATCGGCTATGACATCCTCTTCTTCTGAATCACTGTCCTTTTGTTGCGTTATCTCATTGCATGTCACAGTCATTGGTTCATCAAGACAAGAAATAGTGATGCCCGAGACTTGTCGGGTCCTGGATGGTCTGACAGTTCAATTCTTGAGGAATGATATCTTACTCACAACTT
This sequence comes from Nicotiana knightiana, assembly GCA_005239525.1. NCBI lineage: Eukaryota > Viridiplantae > Streptophyta > Magnoliopsida > Solanales > Solanaceae > Nicotiana > Nicotiana knightiana. Next base: position 3,560 of record ML381216.1, read on the forward strand.
GGACGGTAGGGCATTCCTCCTCTTCCTCCTGAAAAATAACACAGCATTCCATGTCACCATCTTCCAGGAATAGATTTTTCAAGGCTGCCAATGCTTCTTCTTTCTCTGACCCACATATTACGTCGGCCTGGTGGAAGGTCTTCTCCAGATGCGGTATCGAATTTTCCAATGGATAGTAATGGCCGCGCCATGGTGGTGACCAATCCTCGTACTCTTGCCATGTGTATTTGTATCCTAGCCCAAAAGTGGTGACATGGTGCTTCAGCTGTATTGGTTTGGAAATCCCCTGAAGATTCTTACTGAGTCCTTCGCCAGGATCGTATCCACTCCAGTTCAGTGTGCTCTCGATCTTACTGTCCCACCATTTGTCTTTGTCTACTGCATTGATCCGTTCAATGTGGTGGTAGGTTTCTCCACCCAGCCTTCTTCTACCTTCAATTACCGAGATGGTATGGCGACTATAGATAGGATTGCTTCTGTCTCCATGGATGATCACCTCCTGGTGGTTCCATTCAAATTTTACTGACTGATGTAATGTTGATGCCACATCCCCAGCGGCATGTAACCACGGACATCCTAACAACAGGTTGTAGGATGCCGATATGTCTATCACCTAAAATTCAACCTCGAACCATGTAGGTCTCATATGCAGGCAAAGACTGATTTCACCAATGGTAGACCTCTGAGAACCGTCGAAAGCCTTTACATTCATGGATCCTTCTTTGATCTCGTACAACCCCTTGCCCAATTTCTTGAGTGTTGTCAACGGACAGATGTTGAGGCTGGATCCCCCGTCGATCAGAATCCTGGTGATGAAGTAGTCCTCACATTGCACAGTGATGTGCAGTGCTTTGTTATGACTTATCCCTTCAGCAAGCAGCTCGTCCTCGTGGAAAGTGATCTTGTGACTCTCCAGTATTTGACCTACCATATTGGCCATTTCTCCACTAGTTATGTTATTTGGCACATATGCTTCGTTCAACACTTTCATCAAAGCATTCCTGTGTGTCTCTAAATTTTGCAGCAATGACAGAATGGATATCTGGGCTGGAGTTTTGTTCAGTTGATCGATGACTGAGTATTCCCTGGCATGCACCTTCCTCCAAAGATCATTTGGGCCTGTCTAAATGACAGGTGGCCTGTTGGAAGCATTCTTTCTAGACTCTACCAAGTGTTCAGGTGTGTAGACCCTGCCAGTCCTTGTCATCCCCTGTGCAACACCAGTTTCTTCTATCTTGACTTTACTTTTCGTTCTTGCTTCAGCCGTGTAATCCCAAGGTACATCCTTATTGTTGAAAGGTGGCATGGTTGACACTGTCACTATGATTGGTGCAGCTACTTTCACTTCAAATGGAATGGGTGCCTTAGCAGGCGACATAACTTCAACCTCGAACGGCAAATGTGTGTTTGTAGGTGGTGCCATTTCAAACTTGAATGGGAGTGACGCAGTTACCTCGAAGTCTCCGGAAGGCTGAATCTGGACTATGATGGGATTAAGAGTGACTGCTGGCTTCTTTAGGTCATCACCTTCTATAATTAACCCGATCGACCCCTCTGGGTCCCAATCTTCTTCTATCTCTATCACGTTGACACCCCTATGGTCTGGAAGCGTATTGATGAGAACACTCGGAGTAGCTTCCTTTACTTGGATGACCTTGTTATCAATCATAGACTAGATATTATCTTTCAATGAGCGACATTCATCAATTGTATGCCTCTTCATGTCGGAATGGTATGCACATGTCTTGTTTGGATTGACCCATTGGGATGGATTTTCAGGGGTTATAGCAGGGATATGAGTGACATAACCAGCAACTTTTAATCTTTTATACAGCTGGTCGATAGGTTTAGCAATGGCAGTGCATTGTTTAGGAGGTCTGCGATCAAAGTTGGGTCGAGGTCGAGGGAAATTTTGGCGAGCAGGGGGTGATTGGAAGTGAGATGGTTGAGAGTTGCAGGTATGATAAATAGGAGCTGGTTGGGAATATCTGGGGGAAGTAGGCTGATACGTAGACGGTGGAGATGATTGATATTTTGGTGGAGGTGTTGACTGATAGGTGGGCGAGGGTGCTTGATAGGTGAGTGGGGAAGTTCGGTATACCAACGGGGATTTGGGTCCCTCTGAAACCATTACCGTTCCTGTATCTTTCTTCTTGGATACACCACCAGACTGCAAGGATTTGTTGGTGGCCTGTAGTGCCTCAAAGTTAGTGACCATTCCACTTTTGATGCCTTCTTCAATTCTCTCACCCAGCTTGACGATGTCAGAGAATTTTTGGTTCTCAATCACCATTAGCCTCTCATAATACTGTGGGTCCTGTGCCCGAACGAAGAATTTTTTCATTTGTTCTTCATCTAGGGCAGGCCTGACCTTGGCTGCTTCAGATCTCCAGTGAGTGGCATACTGGCGAAAAGTTTCGGTGGGCTTCTTTTTAAGGTTCTGGATGTAGAACACGCCTGGTGCATTCTCCGTATTGAACCTGAACCGGTCCATGAAGTCTGATGCCATACTTACCCAGTCGGACCACTTCTTAGGGTTTTGGTTGATGTACCAAGATAAGGCATCTCCTGTGAGGCTCCTCATGAACAATTTCATGCGAATCTTCTCGTCTCTTCGTACTCCAACCAATTTATCACAATAGGTCCTCAGATGGACCCTGGGATCACCTGTACCATCGAACATTTCAAACTTAGGAGGTTTGTAACCCTCCGGTAGTTCAACATCGGGCTGTATGCAGAGATCTTCGTAGTTCAACCCTTCGACTCCCTTGCTTCCTTCAACGCCCTGAACTCGACTAGTCAGCTTCTTGAGTTCCTCGGCCAAATTCTTAATGAGCATATCCTTCTCACTGGATTAAGGTGTGTAAGAAACGTGTTGGGTGGAGTGAGGTAGAGTATCCACGTATATGGGTTTGTTCTGATGACCTGATGTTTGAGCATAGAGGTGGTCACTTGTGGAGTTTTGTGGTTCAGGGATGATCAATGGGGTGTTTCTCGGAGTGTGGCAAGTGTTGTGCTGGTGTTGTGGTGGGATAAGTTGATTTTTCGGTGGAGTTGTATGATGATGAGTTGCGGGAGGATTTTGTTTGTTTGGGGTGTTCTGAGGAGGTATGGGATTTTGAGTGACATCTGGGACACTGAGTGAGAGGGATAAATTTTTCAAGTTCCGGACATGCTCAAGCTCCCCTTGGAGTTTCAACAACCTTTTCTCTAGTTGTGACATAGCCTCATTCTGAACTTGAGTGCCTTGATTTTCAGTGGCTTCTATTCGTTCATCAGTCATTGTGTTTTCTTGTCTGATGTTTCTCAAATCTTCCATTTTGCCTTTGCCTTTGCCTCTGCCTTTAGGTGGACTAGGAGGAGGAGAAGGTGAAGGGACCCTGGATCTTGTGTGATATGATGATGATGCCAGAACGCACGAACCAACCTTTGGGGAGGGGAAATAATCAAAAGAAAGAAACAAAAACAAAAATAAAAGGTAGCCAAGTCAGTGAGGATCATGAGAAAATATTGCAGTATTTAAACACATAGTGCATGAATAAAATCGTGTCCTAACTTAGGAGTCTCGTTGTGCCCGAGGTAGTCCTAGCGACAAGTTGATATGGAGTACTTAGATGCCAAAATTCTTCATTTCATTAATGTAAATTAGACGAATCGAAAATGACACTAAAATAATAAGCAGGAAATAAAGTCACTAATGGCACTTGGCCTTATTACATTTGAAAAAAGCAATGAAAAGGAAACCTAGACTACTTGGTCCCAGAAGGACCTTCCCCAGGCTCGATCTTCTTGGCTCTGTTAATCAGGTTCCCTAGGTCGTGCATGCCCAACAACAGGTATACCCTTGCTAGATCCCTCATTCGTTTCCCTCAGCAACAATGGTGGTATTTTTTGGACCATGCCAAACCTAGGGACTTCGTGCCTCATTTTCTGCAAAATAGATAAGGTTAGACCCTTAACCCCGCCAGACTCAACTATTTATACACTTACAATTAGCATACAGGCATTTAGTTCTCCAAATAAATGCACAAAACGTGATTGCGTCCGTTGGGATTATGAAAAACCCGGTGGACTTTTGGATAAGGCTGTCTTAAAGGGTTATTATGCGGATGACACATTAACTCGACTAGGTTTGACCATGATGCATGTACAATATAACAAAGTAAGGTTTCTATAGGGTTTTAGGCTGGTACCCTCAAGCGGACAACTTGAGGGGGAAAGGCACGGAACCGTCGACTGCACCATTGATTGACTAGTTTTACCGCAAATAAGACTTTCCGAATTTAGGGGTGATATAAAATGGAAGAGCGCAACCACTCATCAAGCGTTGCTATAGGATTTGTATAGGCACGTGCAACAATAAATGAGCAATAAAAGCATGTTCTCATGTATTTGCACATTATGAAAGCGGTAAATACAATAGTTATGATTGAAAAGCAGTTACAAAGGAAAACAAAAAGAAACATTTCAGTTTTGATTTTGAAAAGAACAAGTACTTGAAAGAGATAAACAATTAATTGCACATAAAGAGGGAAAGGGAAAGTTCGCAAGTATTAACAAAGTAAAGACAAGTTCACAAAGCAGTTTGAAATGGTAAAAGACTAGATAAATCCCCAGCAGATTCGCTATGCTGTCGCGACCCCCTCTCTTCTCCCTCTCCTTTCGGATCGGTCAGGGTATTCGACATTATTGAGACAACTCGTTTCCTTTTGGGAAACGGGTAAGGAATTGGAGTCGTCACCTAACGAATTAAGGTGCGTTAGGGCACCTACTAAGGGTCATTTACAAACACAGATTGGATAACCAAAGATAGGGTAAGGGCTTGAAATTACTTCAAGGGGAAGGTGTTAGGCACCCCTTGAAGTCCACAACTGTGGTTCTCGTCCAAACAAACTTTGTGAATTTTAAAACAAGTAGAACATAAGCGACAAAAGCACATAGGTAAACAAATAAAGGTTTTTGAGAAGATTCGCAGTCTAAGCACACATATGTGCTAAAGATAGGGGGTCCTAGGTTGTTTATCCTATAGGATCATATCCATGCAATGCTCGGTAATCACTCCTCAATGAGGGACTATACGTTGCATCAGCACCCAGGTCATCATATCCATGTCTACGCTTAGCCACCCCTTAGTGGTTATTAAGCGAGTTTATTTAATGACCTCTATGCATGCTGTTACTCGTCCCTTCTTAATGGTCCTGGAAGAGATTAGGACCTCTACCTATAGGCAGTTCTAGACAGACCCCTAAGGTTTAAAAGGAGAAAATACTAGGCGACAGACAAGAACAAATAGGACTTTAGCAGATAAAGGCAGGAAAAAGCAATTAAGAGGCACATATTTACCTCCACAGATATTGCATGTAATCAGCAGGACTCAAAACACAAACAAGGGCAGTATTATTAAACAAGATCCTAAAACATGATGTCTAATTGAATATCAAAACACAGAATATATGCCGTTTTAATTTTATAGACCCAGAAGCAGGGGCCCTAATCAGTTTGCCTACTGATTTTTAAGCATGTTAACCATTAAGCAGTAAACACAAAAGTAACAGTTTTCCAGTTTTATAAAGGTTGGTTACCTAAGGATTGCCTAGGCGTGGGGGTGGGGGGGTGCACAATAGTTACCAGAATTATTAAAACAGTTTAGAAGTTGTTTTACCTAAAGCATGTTGTTCTAAATGTTGTAAAGACATAAAGGTTATTACCGGTTTTACTAACACAAGATAATCATATGTGAGACTTTATGTTCCTTTTTCATGCGTCAGTAGTTTAGCTAGGTGTGACTAAGTGAGATCCTAAAACATGGTATCTAGTATGAACATTATAAGATGCAGAATGATTTATATGCAAAATTCCTAAAAAATCATGATTTCTAGATGCACAGAAAGTTACAGCATGATTTCAGAATATGCAGTAGCAACAATTTTCATGTTCATATTGTTATTTAGCCTAGAAGCAGGATTTCTAAGTGATGAAAATAATGTCAAACGAGATGCTGAAATAGTAAAACTAAGAACATGATGTCTAATGCATGACATGCTTAGAATGTATTGGTCCTAAACATGGATTCTAATGCGCACATAGAAATGTAAGCCTAAGGCATGGTTTCTACCCCATTGATATCGACAACAGACATGGCTACCCTCCTCTTTTCACTATCAATCCCTAATATTCGTTTACAATAATTATTACAAACCAATTGTGAATGAATTACACATATAGTTAAAGAAAAATAAGAAGTTACACTATAGGGAGCCTAAAAACAGGCCCAGATTCTCAGAACCTCAAATGCCCAAATGTTCCTTCGCCTTTCTCATATCCGGGTGTGTCAGAGTTCTCTAAGGACCTCAAGGGATCCCGGGCAGTGCTCACACCCAGATATCAAAACCATATTTGAGTAAGTGCAGTGTGGAAGTGCCAGCCCCAGTGCATTAGAGTTCAGAGGGATCTTACAGGAATCCCAAGGCAGTCATACACTGGAGGGGCAGAACTTAAGAACCAAAGAGTAGAGTGAAAGTGCTTGACATAGTTTTGAAAAGGTTTAACAGGAAAGCAGTATTTGAAAAAGAGACCCAGTTGAAGTATTTTTATAAAATAGGAGAATTGTTTAGTAAAATAGCTTTTAAAAAAAATAGTTGTATAATTTAAACAAACAGCAGGTCAGTCTAACAAGTTCAACAATACTTAGAGAACAAACCTTCACACAGGGATAACTAGGGATTGGGGACAAGTTGAGCAGGTATGGTGAACACATAACAGACAGAGGTCCTTGGCAATTAGTAAGACATAGATCCAGGAGTGCTAATAAAAACAAAGTCACAGAATCAGAAGTGCTCTATAGGATTCACGGGGTTGGGAGATAGTATAGTATAGGATTTCATACTAAACATGATTGAGCATAGCATCAAGACAACTTAGGGTAACAAATCAATAGGTGCATACCAGAACTAGGCAACCAGTAGACAAGCATCAAAACGAAGTAGAGTTACATTGAGACAGGTTGCAGGTTTCTAAGAACATGCTAACCCTAAAGAGGTAAGACATAACTAGCATACTAGATGAAGCAATGATGCAAGGAGGTCAATTACATGTTGAACACCAAAACAATAGATGGAAACAGAATAGGAACATGATAACTGAAGCTGTAAAAGAAACATATTGATTTTGGGACTTGAATTGAAAACCAGAACATACAAGTAAAGACAATAACCACAAAAGTGAAGGGACAGGAGAGCACAATAGTTAGCCTTGGCTTGCAACCGACTAACTTAGGATAATAGTAAGTGACCAAGAAAGAGAGCAGAAAGCTTTGAGTGTGAGAGATAGAGTTTGAACTAGTGTGTTCGTGTGTGTTCAGTGTATTCTCTTCGAGTGAGTGTGTGTGTATATATATATAGTAGTTTGAAACTAGGTAGAATAAGGTAAGAATCACAATTAGGCAGTAAATTATGGAACTCAGAACCAATTAGAGTAAAATCAGTGCAAGTACTCCCTTGATTAAGGGAGTCAACTTTAAACGGTAAGAACAATTAACAAATAAGGAAAGAAATCAATGTGTACTGGAGCATAACAGATAAGGAAACAATTCAAACAGTGCAAGTACAGAACAAGTAATTAGGACTAGGTACATAAGGTTCTAATTAAGGAAATATCATAAGAATCAATTAACAGTATAGTCAATCATAAAATAAGGCGAGAAAATAACTTAGAGGTCGGAAATCAGTAAAAGATATCATCACAGGAAATCAGTAAAAGGTGTTAATCACAGAAAATTAGGGATTCAAATAGGAACAATACTGATTAAGGGGAGAATTAACACAAAATTTCTATGAACAAACTGAATAAACACATAATAGGCAAGAAGATGTACAATCAGAAACATAGTAAAGTAAGAATCACATAGAATCAGGGATTCAACTAGAGAAGATAGAACTGATTAGAGGAATTAACAGAATAAACATAATATAAGCGGAAGAAGCAAGAATNATACTGATTAAGGGGAGAATTAACACAAAATTTCTATGAACAAACTGAATAAACACATAATAGGCAAGAAGATGTACAATCAGAAACATAGTAAAGTAAGAATCACATAGAATCAGGGATTCAACTAGAGAAGATAGAACTGATTAGAGGAATTAACAGAATAAACATAATATAAGCGGAAGAAGGAGGAATAAGAAACCCTACTGAATATAATAGAGTAAAATCACAAAAACTCAAAGTGTTCATGAGAAACAAGAACACGAACATATTACCAAAGACGGACTCAGAATTATAATAAGTTCTCAAACTAAGGTTTTATGATAACAAGTTATGACTAAAAAGCAGTTTTAACAAAAGGTCTTTTTAAACATCAGGGAACAACAATAAAAGACTAGAAATATATTTTGAAGAAAAGTTACGGAAACCCTAATGGAAAAATGAAGTGACGCTTTGAGAAATCGAGGTTTTTCATGAAACAAACGAAAATAGCTTAGAAAGACCCCAGATATGTTATAGATACAGTAGAAGAGATTTGGGTTTTCTAGAAAATAACCTAGAAATAGCGAGACCGGCTTAGAAACCCATAGGTTTAGCCGAAAAAAGGAAAGATCTTACTCGATCGAGCCATAGTGGCCTGAGAATGGTGAGCACAGGCCCAGGGGTGAGTGGAATGGCCACTTGTCCCTTGAGGACCTCGAAGAAGGAAGGAATCCCGACACAGGAGAGCCATTAAGGCTGGAGGATGGTGGTAAGCCCCCATAGTTGACCGCATTAGTGCACCAGCGAGGGGGAATTAGGGTTAGGTCTAAGAGAACTTGAGAGAGAAAGGGGGTGGGTAACGGCAAAGAGAGGAATGAGGGGTTAGGGGGGGGGGGTAGTTTGGGTTAATTAAGGAAATAATTAATCTGGATCGTTGATCAAAAATGATCAACGGCCAGGATTCAGCAAGAATTGGGTCGGGTTAGGTAGGGGTTTGGGCCTAGTTATATTGGGTTGGTCTATAAGGTATTTGGGCTATCTAATTTAGGTTGTAATTGAAATAATAAGTGACTATTTGTTAAATACCCCAATTTAATTAAAATAATTTGTAAAATAATTACTAATCATAAAAAAGTGAATTTCATGCATAGATATGATTTGAAAATGGTTATTTAGTATTTAAAAATACAAAAGGCTAATTTCTGATAAAAATAATGCAAATTATATGCAAGGGCTATAATTGCAAAGTTATTGCAATGGTAGCCAAAAGTACCAAATTGGTTATTTATGGAATAATTTGGACTAAATAAAGCCATAAATAGTAATATTACGTCAAGAAGTTTTTTGAAATCATTTGTGATGCAATTTTGTAATTATTATTACAAATAAATACTGGAAAAATTAATTAAAAATGTGGGAAAATTATGGAAAAATACCAATTGATGCTAATGCATGACTTTGAAGGTATATATATGCAATTTTAAAAATATTTTAGAAACAATTGGGTATCACCACAGGGCAGGCAAGATTTTGAAAGAAGGCTAAACGGGGTAGGGCAGGGCGGGTAAAATTTTTAGCGGGTCAAGGTTTTCCCTGCCTCGCCCGCCCTAATTACCATTCATAGCTGGAACTCCAATATATTATACTGGAGTTCCAGTATATTATGCTGGAGTATTTTTCGAATTTTGGATAGTGTTTTAGTTCAGATTTATCTTTACATGAAAAATGGCTAAATTTCGATTACTTTTGAAATTGTGACTATTTTTGAATGATCACTTGTAAATCTGGCTATTTTTTAATTTCTCCCTTGAAAATTTAACTCAAATAGCATCTCCAATCAATCGTTAAGCTAAAAATAGCTAGCGGATGTATAATGTTGAATTAAGTCACTGCATGATTTTGAAGATTGACAAATGCCAACCCAGTTGAACCAGGTCCATCAGGGCAAACATAGTCAAACAGACCCATTGGCACGAGAAGCGTCCATGCACAGGAGATAAACATTATCTGTGAACTAAGAGGTTATATCCTAAGCGAAAAGGTTGGAAATTGATAAGAAGATGGAGTTCGATTTCAGGTAGGACAGAATCAAGATCAAGAAAGTTGAGATAAACACAAACTCTTCCACCAAGGAAGAGTTGCATTAGAACTAAACAACAACATCTCAACTACTGACTCTATAAAATGTTGAAGCATTCCTGCTGAAGAATTTACGCACAAACACAGAAGTGAAACAAGATCTAAAAGAAAAATTACCAAAGTAATTTTGCAAGCAGAATCCTTGTGCGACACAAAAGCTACTTGAACCAGCTAGAAGAACCAGTTCCATCTTTTGTCTTTTGAGTCTAGTTGTTTGTAGTAGGTGATTATATATTGTATCTTTCAGCTTTATCTAGAAACAATTGTAATAGGTACACATTGTTCAAGTTAGAGTTAACTTGAAGTTTGTCGCAAATAGCTAGAGGCTAGTTTGCCACAAAGGTATTAGAGTTAGTCCTTAGGTTTACAAAAGATTTTATTTTGTAAATGTTGTTTGGCTCATTAATATAGTGAAGAGTTTGGGAAAATCCTACTGGGAAGTAGGTTGTGGTTTTTTCACCTTTTGAGCCAGGTGTTTTCCACGTAAAAATTATTGTGTTCTTTAAATTCTGCAATTACTTTTCTGCAAACTGTAGAAGTTGGAACACCAAGAAGAACCAGGTTCTTCTATAGAGACTGCACTCGAAAATTGGACACCACACAAATCACCCCCCCTCCCTTCTTGTGTGAAATTGACGTATAAAACATCAATTGGTATCAGAGCAGGTTATCCTTGAAAAGGCTAACACCTTGGAAAAGATCAAAATGAGTGCACCACCTAAAAACTGGGAGGGTCAATCAACTGCAAGGCCACCACTCTTTAATGGCCAGTATTATTCCTGGTGGAATAACAGGATGAAGGATCACTTGATTGGAGAAGATTATGAACTTTGGGACATAGTCACTGATGGTCCTCTAGCCACCATGAAAAAGACTGCTGAAGGAGTAGATTTACCAAAAACTAGAGCTGACTGCACTGCTGAGGATCTGAAGAAATGGAAGAAAATGCTAAGGCCAAAAAGTGGCTAGTTTGTGGACTAGGTCCAGACGAGTATAGTAGGATTCAAATTTGCACCACTGCCAAAGAAATCTAGGATACCTTACAAGTAGCTCACGAAGGAACACCTCAAGTGAAAATACCAAGAGGTACTCTACTATACTCTCAGTATGAAAACTTCACTATGAAAGAAGGAGAGACAATCCAAGAAATGTACACAAGGTTCACAACTCTGACAAATGAACTTAAGTCTCTTGGTAGAGTCATTCTTGAAGAGGACAGGGTAGAGAAGATCCTAACAAGGGTGTTACCAATTTCTTGGGAAAGTAAAATCACTGCTATCCAGGAATCCAAAAATATGGCAACCCTCAGATTGGACGAGCAAATTGGAAACCTTACTGCCTATGAACTTAGCAGGCAGACAATGAAAATGGATGTTCCAAAGAAGGAAATGAGTCTAGCACTGAGAATCACTGAGGGGGCAGATCTAGAGGAAGACGAGATGGCCATGATTACCAAAGAATTCAGAAACTTTCTCATAAGGAAGAAGGGCATCTCTAGAGGTGGAAACTACAACAAAGCAAAAGCTCCAGAGAGGCCAACCAATGAGGGATGCTACAACTGTGGAAAGAATGACCACCATATCAAGAACTGTCCTCAGTGGGAAGTGGAATGGAAAACGGAGAGATTTTAAAGAAGGAACATGAAGAAGGAACTGGTCCAACCCAAGAAAACCACAACAAAATCTATGGTTGCTGCTTGGGGGGGGAAGCTCAGATGAAGAATCAGGGATGGTGAGAATGAAGAACAGGCGCTCATGGAAATTGGAGAATCTGATGAGGAATCATATGAAGAACCAGAGGTAAGTATATCCCATCTCAAAAACAAAATAAAGTTCCTATCTAAAGAAAAACTCTCTAAGTTGCTACTTGATTTCATGGATGATTCCGAAGAAACAACCCAAGAGAAAGAACAACTCTCTAAAGAGTGTGCAATGCTAAAAGCAAAATGCATGAACCTGGAAATCAGTGTAAGTGAATCTGAAAATAAAAACACTGTCTTGTTGAACCAGGTTCATCCACTTGAAACTAAGATCCTAGATCTAAAATCTGTAAATTTAAAATTAAAGCTAGGAACTAGTAAAAAGACTGTTGATCATTCTCATATCATGTTAGAAGAAAATGTGGGAAAACTAAAAGATAAGATGTATACTAAGGATGAACAGATAAGGACACTTAAAGAAGAACTTGGTAAAGTCAAACATGAATTAGATCGAACTTGCAAATGGAATAAATCCTCTGATGCCTTGACACGACTTCAAGAAAATCATAGTAGCAACAAGAGAGGACTTGGCTTTGGGAGTCAATTGCCCAAGTGGGATCCCAAAAGAAAGTATCTCACTCTCCCTGAGAATAAAATTTGGTACTTGGATAGTGGCTGCTCAAAACATATGACAGGCAACAAGGAACAATTCCTTTCACTTGAAAACCTCAAAGGAGGAAATGTCTCCTTTGGAAATGGAAATAAAGGTGAAATTATCGGGGTTGGTAAGGTAGGTAAGGATGAAACACGTTCCATTGAACATGTGTACTTGATGGATGGCTTGAAATATAGCCTGATCAGTGTGTCACAATTGTGTGACAGAGATAACCTGATTGCTTTCACTTCCACAAAATGTTTTGTGATTAACCTGCTTACTGACAAGATTGTTTTGCCGGGAAAAAGAATGAATAACATCTATGTCATAGACTTGTCCACACTATCAGAAAATGAACTCACTTGCTTAAGTGTGTTGGACAGTGATCCCCTCCTTTGGCACAAAAGACTTGGTCACGCGAGTCTGAATCAGCTTAACAAATTAGTCTCTAAGGACTTAGTGGTAGGGCTTCCTAACATTAAGTTCAAGGAAGGCAAAGTTTGTGAGGCATGTGCAAGGGGGAAGCAGGTAAAATCCTCATTCAAAAGCAAGAAAATGGTCAGTACCACTAGGACGTTGGAACTAGTTCATATGGACTTATGTGGTCCTATGAGAACTCTGAGCAGAGGTGGTAAGAAATATGTAATGGTGTTTGTTGATGATTACTCAAGGTTCACTTGGACCTTATTTCTGCATCTAAAGATGAAGCATTTTGATATGTTCACTTCATTTGTTAGAAAAACTCAAAAATAGTTAGGAAATAAACTAGCATCAATAAGATCTGATCATGATACTGAATTTGAGAATGCAAAGTTTACTGAATTCTGTGATGAACATGGTATAAATCACAACTTTTATGCCCCTAGAACCCCACAACAAAATGGGGTTGTTGAAAGAAAGAACAGAACTCTTGAAGATATGGATAGAACCATGCTTCTTTCTAACAAACTACCCCATAGCTTCTGGGCAGAAGCAATAAACACTGCATGTTACATAATAAATAGATGCATGACCATACCACTGATAGAGAAATCTCCTTATGAATTACTCAAAGGGAGAAAGCCCAACATATCCCACCTTGGGGATTTTGGATGCAAGTGCTTTGTGCACAACAATGGCAAAGATTCCCTAGGTAAATTTGATCCCAGAAGTGATGAGGGAGTATTCTTGGGATATTCTTCACATAGCAAAGCTTATAAAGTATATAACAAAAGAACTATGTGTTTAGAGGAGAGTGTGCATGTTGTTTTTGATGAAACTAAAACTCTTTCTGAGAGACAGGAACCAGAAGATGAGGAGCTTGGACTGGTCAGAAGCAGTGAATAAATTGAAGCAATTAGGGAAGATGGAGCAGGTGATGGACTAGGTCCAACTACCCCAAGCAATATGATAGGGGGAACTCAACAGCAAATCACTCTAGACCTTGGCCTTGATCTTGCTCCACAACAAAAAGACACCATGGGATCATCTAGAAGTGAAAAATTGGTGCTCAAACCACACAGATATCAAAACTCTCATCCTCTTGGGAACATCATAACATATTTGACATCTGGAATCAAAACAAGATCATCCTTGAAAAATCTGTGTGTGTTTGATGCCTTTCTATCCTTGATCGAACCAAAGAACATTGTTGAAGCCTTACAGGATGCTGACTGGGTAAATGCCATGCAAAAAGAGCCGAATCAATTTGAAAGAAGTCAAGTATGGCACTTGGTACCCAGTCCACTAGAGAGATTAGTGATTGGCACAAAGTAGGTCTTCAGGAACAAACTCGATGAGGATGCTGTTACAAGAAACAAGGCCAGGCTGGTTGTCCAAGGATATAGTCAAGAAGAGGGAATTGACTATGATGAGACCATTGCTCCTGTGGCAAGACTGGAGGAAATCAGACTTCTTAAAGCATTTGCTGCACACATGGAAGTCACTCTCCATCAGATGGATGTAAAGAGTGCTTTCCTCAATGGCTATCTAAAGGAATAAGTATTTGTCAAACAGCCTCCAGGTTTTGAAAGTAAGGAGACACCTGACCATGTATACAAACTTGACAAGGCCTTGTATGGACTCAAACAAGCACCAAGAGCATGGTATGAGCGGCTATCAAAATTCCTGCTAGAACATGGATACAAACGAGGTAAAATTGACAGTACCTTGTTCTTAAAGGAAAACGGTAAGGATCTCCTGGTTGTGCAAATTTATGTGGATGATATCATATTTGGGGCAACCTCTGACAAATTGAGTAAAGAATTTGCTAAACTTATGGGGAGTGAGTTTGAGATGAGTATGATGGGTGAGCTAAACTTCTTTTTAGGCTTTCAAATCAAGCAAAACTCAAATGGAACAATGATCCATCAACAAAAATATGTGAAAGAATTGCTCAAAAGATTTAAAAATAAAGACTCAAAAGAAATTGATACCCCCATAGCCACAGCTACAAAATTAGATGTGGATGAACCCGGTTCATCCGTTGATCAAAAGCTATACAGAGGGATGATTGGGTATTTATTATATCTCACTGCCAGCAGACCTGATATTGTGTTCAGTGTAGGACTGTGTGCGAGATTTCAGGAAAATCCAAAGGAGTCCCATCTAACTGCAGTGAAGGGAATTCTGAGATATCTGAAGGGCACTAGTGATTTATGTCTTTGGTATCCTAAAGGTAGTAATTTCAACCTTTTAGGATACGCTGATGCAAATTATGCAGGTTTCGTGGTTGACAGGAAAAGTACTTCAGGCATGGCTCACTTTTTGGGCTCTTGCCTTGTGTCTTGGGCAACCAAGAAACAAAACTCAATAGCCCTGTCTACTGCTGAGGCTGAATATGTAGCTGCAGCATCATGTTGTGCTCGGTTGTTATAGATCAGGCAACAACTCATGGATTTTGGTATAGAGGTTGGATGGATTCCTATTTTCTATGACAACACTAGTGCAATTAGCACGACGAAGAACCCGGTTCATCATAAGATAACCAAGCACATATATGTCAGATACCATTTCCTAAGAGATAAATATGAAAAAGGAATGATCTCAATCGAATTCTGTGCTACTGACAAAAAAATTGGAGATATTTTCACTAAAGCACTAAGTAGGGAGCATTTTGAGAGAAACAGACTATAATTAGGGATGATTAAGATCACCTAATTGAAAAACAAAAATGAATTTTTTTTGGCTAGAAACACTAAAATAGGTAGCTAACTAGACTAATAATTGCTCAGTATCATGACTTTACTGCCATACTCTTTTTTCATGTATTAATATGATTCCCTGGCTACTAATGATGTTTTTCTATCTTTGTAAATTGATGCAAATTAAAGACTATAACACGATGAACCTGGTTCATTGCTGCCAGGTCATCTGAATGACAAGGTACGTGCTCATCACCATACACTTATTGAAATAATTATAGTCACAAATGAGCAGGACTCTACCTATATTTGGTTCATTTCAAATTATTAGTACTTATCCCAAAATGAACCCGTTTCAAAGAGTCCCATCGAACCTTAATTAGCCTAGATTCAGGGAGTCATAACCGTCTAAACACTGACACTCCTTCAGTGATTAGACTCCCACTTGACCAAGAAATTATGCCTGTTGTAAAATTAATAACCACATCTTTAAAAGGCCATCATTACCTCCCCTCTTCAAAAGCATAATCGTCGAACCAAGTTCATCATTCCTCTCATACAAAAGTGATCAACATTCTTCTCTCCCAAAATCTTTATAACAATGTCTTCTTCACCACCCGTGCTTCATCTTCATCAACCACCCCTGATTACGGGGTCGGTCTTGACGACACTGGTTCTAATTCTCCATCGATATACAATCACATTCTCCAACCAGGTCTTTGATCCCCAAAAACCCTCCAGTTCCTGAACCTATCCCTGAACCCACTCCTTCACCCAAATCAGTACCAGCCGTTACACCTAGCCCCACTCCAGCCCCCAGAAAACATAGAGTAAAGGTGTTGGCCAAGAAAATAGTTTCCTCTGGTTCTCGTGCCTGAAAATTAAATGAGATACTTCAAGCCAGCAAGGTCCAAGACTCTGAATCTTCCAGTGAGTCCTTCACATCTACAAATGAGGATGAAGCATCAGGTTCATCTGACACTGAAAAGGGAAATCTTGAAGTTGGGTCTGCAACTGAAATGGCTGAAAACAGGTTTATCTTGATTGGGTCGATAGTGGATGTGAAGGTACCGGATAAACGAAGAAAAATTGGGAAAAATATAAACATTGAGAGAGAGGGAGAAGGGAGCTCAAAAAGGGGTTCTAGGAAGGAAGGTGCCACTCTGGCTATTTTTGGCCCCGCTCCTGTGATTGTTGAGGAAGGAGTCAAAGCTTTAGGGGGAAGCAATTCTGGGGAAGCAGCAGCAAGTCTGGAAAGCCTACAACAAGCAGTAGATGAACCTGGTTCATCTATTGAGGAAACGTTGGCTGAGTTGATGAAAAAGTTGGGGGAGTCCTACAATCCCAAAAAAGAAGAGAACTCCAAAATCCAAGAAAGTTAATACCCCGGTTCCAACCAAGAAGAGGAAAGCTTCATCATCTGTTGATGCTCATGCCCCAAAGAGTCGTGCTACTAGAAGCACTGTTAGGCAAGGAGAAGAAGAATTGGAAAAAGCTCTGAGAGAGACCAAGAAGAAGAAAAATGCCAAGGGAAAGGCAAAAGTTAGAGAGCCTGTTGAGGCAGTTCATGTTGATGACGATGAGATGGACCTGGTCCATCAGGAGGAGCAACCAGCACCAGTTGAGGTTGAGATACCAAAACCCAAGAAAGCTAAGGCTTCTTCCAAGAAGTCAGCATCTGTGTCTGCCACACCCTCAACAATTGCAAAGAGGACCAGGTCTGAGTCAAAGAAAGTAAAGATTATTGAAGATG
The DNA here is from genome assembly GCA_005239525.1 of Nicotiana knightiana. Taxonomy (NCBI): domain Eukaryota; kingdom Viridiplantae; phylum Streptophyta; class Magnoliopsida; order Solanales; family Solanaceae; genus Nicotiana; species Nicotiana knightiana. Next base: position 20,896 of record ML381216.1, read on the forward strand.
AGGAATGGAGTGGAGAAGAAGTGGAAGTGTCTGGTGAGGAGACTGACAAACTCTCAATATTTTGAAAGCGTAATATCTTGAAGGGGAAACTGTTTCGAGACCTTGAGGAGTCAGGGATGATTTTCCCGATGGATACCTTGGATGTGCAAGGGTGGAAGGACATGGTTCTTCACCTTGAGGGAAGGCTGGCTAGGAATGAGTTGGTTGAATTTATGGCCAACGCAGTTGTCAAAGATGGAATGGTATCCTCTAAGGTTCAAGGGGTTGAGATTTTGTTTGATGCAAAGGAGTTGGGGAAGTGCTGCATATCCCTTCTTAGGGTTATGATGATTATACTAGGCAAAGATGGCCTAATCTGGATGGTTTTCCCTCAGCTCTTCAAATCACCAGGTTTTTCTATGAGAATGAGCAAGAACTTGAGCCCAGGGCTGTGTTTAAGAGTGAGATGAGGCCTCAGCACAAACTGTTCTTCGAGTTTGTGATAAAATTTCTGCTGTCTAGGCAAGAGCAAAGGCACATTGCTAGCTACATGGATCTCACACTCATGGAGTGGTTGTACAGGGGTAAACAGATCAATTGTTCTGTCTTCATCATCCAACTCTTGGACAGGGTTGTCAATGGAGCCAAGGAACATTCTATACCTTATGGGTTTATCCTGACTGCTGTGCTTGCTCACTTCAAGATTCCAGTGCAGAAAGCTAAAATGGCTACTGCTAAGAACTACTTCGGGAAGAATACGTTGCTGACCTGTGACTACATTGTTAATATTCCTAAGGATGCACCTGGTTCATCCAGGAAACTGCCTGTTAATAGCAAGGTCAGGACGCTTGTGCAGGAAGGTGAGATCAAGGATGCGGAGATCCTTCGTTTGAAATCTCGCCTTATTGAGGTTAAAGCTGAGCGGGATTCTCTCAAAGCTGAATTAGCCAAAAAAAAGGAGAAGAATGAGGGTGTTCTTCATCAAATGCTTTCCCTTCTTCAAGCCAAGACCACAACCTCCTCTGCCCCTTCCCAGCCTTAGGAGTCCAGTGCCTCCAACAANTTTGATGATTAATTCATGATTTGCATCTGCAGTTGCCTCAATGGCCATGGACAATTGTTAATACTTTTAGTAAGTTTATCATTTTACAACTTTTCGATGATGCCAAAAGGGGGAAGATATGTGCTTTTCAAAATTTCAATATTTTTTGTGATATTTATAATCTAATGAACCTGGTCTCTCTATGATGAATGCTTAAATCTATAAAAAGTGTCTATGTTGGATTGAAGTATGTACAAGGTTAAGCACAGAGTTTGTCATCATCAAAAAGGGGGAATTTGTTGAATCAAGTCACTGCATAGTTTTGAAGATTGATAAATGCCAACCCAGTTGAACCAGGTCCATCAGGGCAAATATAGTCAAACAGACCCATTGGCACGAGAAGCGTCCATGCACAGGAGATAAACATTATCTGTGAACTAAGAGGTTATCTCCTAAGCGAAAAGGTTGCAAATTGATAAGAAGATGGAGTTCGATTTCAGGTAGGACAGAATCAAGATCAAGAAATTTATGATAAACACAATGGAAGAGTTTCATTAGAACTGCACAACAACATCTCAACTACTCACTCTATAAAATGTTGAAGCATTCCTGCTAAAGAATTTACGCACAAATATAAAAGTGAAACAAGAACTGAAAGTACAATTACCAAAGTAATTTTGCAAGCATAATCCTTGTGCGACACAAAAGCTACTTGAACAAGCTAGAAGAACTAGATCCATCTGTTGTCTTTTGAGTCTAGTTATTTGTAGTAGGTGATTACATATTGTATCTTTCAGCTTTATCTAAAAGCAATTGTAATAGGTACACACTGTTCAAATTAGAGTTAACTTGAAGTTTGTCGGAAATAGCTAGAGGCTAGTTTACCACAAAGAGATTAGAGTTAGTCCTTAGGTTTACAAAAGAGTTTATTTTGTAAATGTTGTTTGGCTCATTGATATAGTGAAGAGTTTGAAAAAAAACCTACTGGGAAGTAGGTCGTGGTTTTTTCACCTTTTGAGTCAGGTGTTTTCCACATAAAAATTATCGTGTTCTTTAAATTCTGCAATTACTTTTTCGCAAACTGTAGAAGTTGGAACACCAAGAAGAACTAGGTTCTTCTATAGAGACTGCACTCGAAAATTGGACACCACACAAATCACTTCCCCTCTTGTGTGGTATTGACGTATAACACATCATATAATATGTATATGTCATATATAATATTTATATAGCCCTAAATAATCAATCTATAATTTATATAACCATCTACAAAAAATAAATAATAAATTAGACGGCTATTTGTGTAAAGATTTTTTTTTAATAAATAAATCAATCATCATCTATCCATTTAATCACGGATAGAGAGTGGTATTGGGGATCATAATTTACTATTAATTTCTACTAATAATTTATATTAAATTAAACTATAAATTATAAACTGCTTAAGTTGCTCCAATTAATATTAAGAGATTACGTGCTATAATACGTATTTTAACGTCAAGTCAATGCTAACCATAGACATCAAATTGAAAAACTAATTTCAATGGTATTATTTCCACATTGGATTTGAAATTTTACAAGAGAAAATATTAAAGCTACAAGTGTTATTTATATTAACAAATTTTCTAGAATAAATACACATTAATTTATCTGTAAACTAATTGGTCTTACAAGTGTGTCAACAATGCAAATAATCATCTACCTAATGAAAGTTTAAACGAACAACATCATTCTTTACAACACGATAAAATATGAAAATCTAAGATTGTACTCCATATCTTGTATACAGCAAAATCAAGAGAAAATTTTAGTACAATAAGCAAAGAGAACTTCCAAGGGAATTTGCATCCCAATGAAATAATTTACTACTTCAAACAAAGGGAATTAAAAGTCACCAAATAAATATTAACCTGATATAAATTGTAGTAATTTAATAAAATAGTTAAATTATATTTTATTATAACTCGTTTAAAATAATATTAATTAGTGATAACATAATAAACATTTGAGTAGAAGTCTATATTAATTATAAGGATTTAATTTTTTTCTCAATCAAGGAGATAAGATAATTGTTTTATTTTTCGATAGATTTATCATAGGCTAATTTTCATAATAAAACGGTATAAAAATTATGACAGATAATGTTTAAAATAATTTATTGATAGTTAAAAATTTATTCTAGAAGAATGAAGTTCAAACCATATAAATTAAGTGTTCACATCAATTGAGCATATACAAGATAGCCTCCTAGTACAATATGAAAAATCTCATAACTAAATTAACATTTGAAGTTTAACAAACCATACTCTTAAAATTAGTTTTATATGAAAATTTTCCGTTTGAAATTAACTTCAAATATGTGGATATATGAAAATTGTTTAATTTTTATTTCTAAATTGCTTTAAAATAGTGTGGGTAAATATAAAAATTTTGTAAATATCTATCAATACTTTTTTTTTGTTGTTCTATTATTTAAATATTAATATTAATTCTAATTTCTCTGTGGACAGTTCCATTTGACTAAACAAATTTAACAATTTACCAAATGAGAAGAAGATTGTTCAAAATGAGTACAGAACCCCTGCTATAGTCTAATCAAACATTTTAAATTGTACGTGTATACTAATCATGAGTATTTGCGTACAAAATTAGTCTAATCAAATATTTTAAATTATACATTGTATACTAATTTGTATTATAATCAAACTAAACATCAATAAGAAATAATTTTCACATTATAATCCAGGCATAACTAATCCATGCATAATAATTTTCTACATTACTAATCCTTATATAGATAATCTCTATATTTTTAGTTCCCGCATAACTTGTATCTAAACCAAAGGACCCCTTAAAGTATACAACATATATTATTGTATATCCTGATAGTAAACAACATACGTACCTGTTGAGTATTTTGTAAATATTTTTTTTGAAATAGGGGTAAATTATAATAATTCTAAAAATAACTGTTTTCGGGTAATTTGTTTTGATTGCATGTGCATTTTCTTTAATATAACTAATTTATTCTACGAAATATAATTAAAATAGTAAAAGTAGTTGATTTACAACTTCTATAACGAGATAATTTCGTACCTTCCTAGATTTTTTTCTATAGCACTACTTACGCATACCTCCCTTAATTTGGATTTGTGTTTCAAAATGTGCAAACTTTGCTGGAAAATTTTACTTTTTTGTAAGATTTACCTGGTTCTAAATTTTGTTAGCTTAAGTTGCATGATAAAAATGCATATTTATAATAGTATTTCCTAAATGCAACTTATAAGTAGGACCGGCGTATGTGTTATAAATCACAATCATGTAATGCGACTTATAAATCGTAATCATGTAAAGCGATTTATAAGTCACATTCTGAGGCGTATATGATACATTTATGCGATTTCTACGTCCGCCTACTTGAGTTGAAGGACAGACTGACGTGGATCTCAACTCTCACGTGTATCCCGCTTTGCACACAACACACCGTTCACTATGCGTGCCTGGCTGTCTGTCTGTCTGTTCTACTGCGTTCCTTCACCATCATGCCCTGACCAATTTCCTCCTAATTCCTAAATTGTTTTTATCCCTTTTGATCTCCTAAAGTCTTATCATTGTTGTATGTGTCAAAATCTGTCTCTAAAATACTTAAGTCATGATGGCATTAGCGAAACATTCCCAGGCCGCCACGTGTCGAAGTGTTTAACGAACAATGAAGGATGTGGTCGAAGAGTCAGCAAGGACTGAGGTCGAGGTGTCATTAAGGATAGAGGCCGGGATCGAATACCCTTGACAGAGTTATAACAGCTAGTTTCAAGATAGGACATTAAAAAGAATATTCTAGTAGATATTCTTTGCACTTGTACTATTAGGGTTTCTAGGATGTTCCCTATAAATTTAAAGAGACACAGTAATAGGGGACAAGAGATATTTACTTGTAAAATATACTTTAACTTTGTAGAGAGAATCTGATCTTCTACAGGCATACAAGAACAACATTTTCACAAAGATTCTTGTCCATATTTTTCCACCGGATCCAAGAATAACTCGAATATTCAAAGACTTAACCATAATTCATCATTATCACAAAGAACATCCACTGATTTCATCCTTTATCGGGTGATTCATTCATTTTATTTACATAAATGCCATTTAGTGCTATTCATCACTATTAATGCTACATTACTTCTGTTTGGGTACTTGAATATTGTCATTATTGTGCACCATCGTAACCTTCGGAATAAATCTACGCGTTATTTATCATAATACCGAGAATTTGTCTTTAGGATACTATTATTTACCAAGATTAACCTTTTTTGCATAAATCTAATTAGTTGAACCGAGATCTATATTTTTGGTCAAACAATTTGGCACCGTCTGTGAGGACTTCTTAATTAATTTTTTAGTTTTCTTTAGATCTACTGCTAACGCAAGTTACTAACCTCACAAACCCCAAGTTCTTCTTCTCTCTTTGTACGTACAAAAACCTACATGGCAGATAACCAAGGAGAAAAAAAGTAACATGCGATTTCCCTAGAAACCTCATGAACGCTATCAACGAGAGTTGTGAAACACTAGGCGAGGACGTGACGCCCACCGCTTCCCTAGGTGCGATCGGTCGCCTCCCCTCAATGTAGCATAACAAAACCCAATGGAAAAGGGGCCTCCACGTCCGCAAAAGAAGGGACGCCCCAGCTGTAAAAATGCTCCTCGAAGCATGTTTGACTAATACGTTAGTGAGCGTGCTCAATAAGCCTGCTTTAGACATGACTACATAAACCGTAAGATCTTGCAAAATACAACGAGAAGACGAACAGAGAAACCGATCAAACCTTCCAACAACAGATACAACTCACAATATTACTAGCGGTGCAGATGATAGTGCCCTCGTTGTCGTTCTAAAGAGGATGGAGGAAATGGAGAATGAAAACAAAGCATTCTGAGACCAGATGAAAGAACACTAAGAACAAGTTGACAAGATACCACTTCTAAGTTGTTACCAAAAAGGGACGCTGACAGGTTCGTAAAGCAGTCGTACAATAACGAAGCGGCCCCGTATGCCATACCAAAAACCTTCAAAATGCCGCTCTACCTCAGGATATACGACGAAATGACTGATCCCGACCTCACCAAGGAACAAGTGTCCTCTATTTTGCCGAAGAAATTTGGCAAAACCCTTATAGGAGAGGCATTAACATGGTACTCACAGCTACCAGCCCGTTCTATAGAAACTTTCGAGGAAATGGCCAATAAGTTAGTAACTGCACATGCTGGAGCCAAGAAGTCTGAAGCAAGAGTAAACTACATATTCGCTATCAGGCAATCCTTGGGAGAGGGACTAAGGGACTTCCACGCCTGATTCAACAGGGTGATGATGACTCTACCGAACGTGTCTGATGGGATGGCTGTCACGGCTTTCCAGAACGGGTTGAGTAAAGATAGTTCAAGAGCAACTAGAAAACTGTTGAGCCGATTGATGAGATATCCTCTAACCACTTGGGATGAAATCCATAATGCTTATTGTGCCGAAGTCCGAGCAGATGAGATTGACCTCAACGGACCAACTCATCGGCTCATCTCGGTACAAGCCGAGTCCAGAAAAGAACAAAAAGATAATAGGTCGCGGCCTAACATGGGACGACATCAGCCATATGTCAAGGAACCTGCCCCACCTTCACTGTGATATGAAGAAGGCCCATCCAGGCCGAGGACATGGACTCATCAGAATGAGAGAAATATGCCCCCTTATTATCTACTCACAATTTTTGTGTGTCACCACAGAAATAGTCTATGCTCTTGAGAAACTAGGAACAAAGGTAAAGTGGCCGTCAAAGATGAGGTCCGATCCGAGAACCAAAAAATCTGACACCCTCCGTGAGTTCCACAAGGAACGTGGGCACAAAACAGAAGTGCCACAACCCAAACCGTAAGGCAGCAACGGGAACCCGGTGCATTACTCAATCGAGTACCAATGTAACATATATTTCTTATCATACCATTATGAGTAAGTGGTCCATAAGGGTTGTCATGAGATAACGAGAATAAAACATAAGGGAATACTCGACATAGGATGGCCCAACATGGTATACAAACTTATACATGTGACACACGGGCCTATAAGGTCGACATGATCATTTGTACACTCAAACCATAAGCCGAAAAGGCCATACAAGTATCTATAGACATGAACTCTATCTACAAGCCTCTAAGGGTACACAAATGTTATAAAGGTTGGGACAGAGCCCCACCATACCAATCATTATATATCCAAAGCATACTGATCAAATAGGCAATTCTGGAGTAAGTGAATTGCGCCAACACCTTCCGTCGAGATGATATCCTACTAGAAAGAGTGCCATCCTATCTATATGGGAATATGGCCATAAAACGCAACATCCTCAGGTAAAAGGAACGTCAGTGCGGATAACGTACTGAGTATGTAAAGCATGAAAAGCAATATATAAAAGACATGAAAAAAACAAGGAGTAAAGGACTCAACCTGTAAATTTGAACATCTCTGTGAATCATGAAACATTTATAATGTCATGAATATATGTATAAATTTCATACCATGCATAGGTATATGCATACATAACATCATCAAGTCTCTGAGGGCATCCCATCATATCATCTCGGCCTCTGTGGGCGAAATCATCAACGTATATCAGTTGATCAGGTGGTGGTGCGTATATAACACCATAACCTTTTCACATACCCCATATACATATTATATATGTGTATATAACATTATTTATTCGCGGGTCAATGTACATGTACAAATAAATGCAATGCATAATGAAGTAAGGCAATAAGATCTCTCGGAATGTCATAAGATCATTATGCCTTCAATTAATATCATGAAATAAACTTTATCAACTTATATATTATCTGATACCCATGAACATACAATATAATAATAGGACTCATGGGGAATTAAGAACATATGCACCCCTAGTACTTCTATGAATAGAGTCAGTTATGAAAGTTGCGCGTTTGCTCGTTTCATTTTTATCATATGGATCATGCCAAAAGGAAAGAAGGGATAGCCTTAGCATACCTTAACTATGTTGAGTCCTTAATACCTTCCAAACATTTGAAAACAACTTAACTCAATCTACCATAGCATAAGAAGATTCAAAATTAGTCCTGAGTAAAGGCTAAATCCGCAACTTAAACTAGTAACTCGTTTATGTAAATTTGGGAAACATCTCCCCTATAACAAAGGCCTCCTACAATCCCATATACCAACAAAAATAACCATAGAAATACAATAATAACAACATCAACAATAGGGTACAACATATTTCATTAACAAGTCACCAACATATCACGACGAGCGGCAAACTCGGATTGAATCCCTTTAGCACCCTTCATACCCATTATCATTCATTCTTGAACTTATTAATATATCAATTATAATAACCAATACCTTTTAAAGTATTTCCATCCTTGTACTCAATTTCAAAATTACCCGAAATAACCTAACACAAGATAATATCATTGTGGACAACTTCCAAGTGCTTTATAGCCATTTCTTTTCTAGTTACCAATTTCCTCCACAAGATTTCCATGAAAACTAACATAATCATACAAACAACATCATAGCCAACTTATTTTCCATAATCTCCAGCCACTTAAACTCCATAAGAGCAACTTTCAAATTAATCCACCAAGAACAACAATATCTCAAGCTAATCCAAGTATTATCTTGTAGTTTATCATCCTAACAACTTAACCAACGTACAAGCAATCTAAACCAAAATTAGTAGGATGTTATACTCACCTTATACAGTATAAAAAACTTGAAATTTCATCCAAACATAGCCCACAATTATCCTCAATGGCAACACAACCTCAAAGAGGTGTTGTTCTTCACTAGAACTAACTTTTGATTTTGAAATATGGTGTAATCACTTTGGAATCACTTCAAACCCTTATGCTATTTGTTTGGGAGGGTTAGGAGAAGTGTATGGACGAGTTTGGGTCGAAAAATAAGAAATAAAGGTCGTCCAAGTCGTTTTTAAAGTGAAGTAGGTCAACCACCACCTAAGTGGGTCCCATTGGGAGATGCTTGCGCAGTCTCGCAAAAACGCGAATATCTTTATACTGCAATGTCATATCGAGAATAGGTTTAATGTGTTAGAAACTAGGCTTGTAGATATTCAACTTGGAAAGTGTATCACCCCATAATTCAAAGTACATTGGGAGAAAATCTCAGCTACATTTGACCTAATTTTCAGCATATTTATGAATGTAACTTGTGATGACCTTTGCCAACTTTTGTTCTCCAACTTGCTTGACTTCAAACATAACACACGACTATCATGTTAATAACCCTAGTCTCACCCCAAAGTGCATGTTATAACATTCCAAATTTATCGACTTTCGACGAAACTTATTTTCTTCAATTCATTTAGCTTCTAAGCCTTCCAACCCTCTTGGTACTTGTTATCCATGATATTTAATATTTGTAACCTTCAAAGTAACATTATTAACTTACTTTATGTACTATCAAAGATTATATCAATTCTAAGCTTACATCAATTGACTTACGATGTACTTTTATGAACGAAAACATGGGGTGACATTATTCCCCCTTTTGGAATATTCTTCCTCGAATGTTGACTGATGGGCTTATTGGTCTCATAAACGGGTAGCTCTTATGAGTACTTTAGTACTGTCTTTTTTATCTGGGAAACATTTCTGTGAATAAATCCAAGGCCGGGGCATTCCCTTCCTTTAGGCCTCTTTCTCACACCGCGACCTGTGGTCAGAATTCTTCCAATCTCGTAACTGTTGCTACCTTCTGTCATGCAGGCTGTACGACTCTGTCCTTGTATCTGTGCCTATGATATCTTCTCTCCTTTTTCCTCCAGCTTTTAGCCAATCTCTAGGCCTCGTGTTGAGAATATACGCAGTGCTATGACAAGCTGGCCCGTTGGGCATCTGTAGGTGTACTAAAGTTATTCGCACGGTACTTTGTCGAACTTACGACTATTGTCATATTTTATTTTATAGACTCGGTTATCTATCCTTATGGATTTACTGCATCTAGATAGGTCATATTATACCATAACTCTTACTTTGGTTTTATTATTATCAAGGTCTGCTACCCAACTTCAGGTTACTCTCTCTACTTATCCTACATGTCTAAATCGAGGTCCTTTAATGCTTCACCATTACTGTTCATCTTAAGAATGACAGCCTAATCTCATCTCATACTCTGGAACTTTTTTCCATCCATTATTGATTCACCTTAATGTTGATCTATAATCTACCACTAATAACTTGAAACCTCTTATGCAATACATTTTATTACTAGGGTTCACGTCTCATCGGGGAACATTTGAAGTGATTTTCCTAATCCATCTAGGGGCGATAATATACTTCAATAACCATATTTCCCAGCCCCAATGTGATTCATCTTATGGGAGTATTCTAATCCTGTGTAATTCATGGAATATCTTTCTTTAAATCATTACTCAATCAAAGGCCTAAGTGTCATCCTCTTATCTATCACAATTACACCCTTATTCTACTAACAGGGAAGCATTCCATCTCTTCTGAATGCACCTAGTCTTAGACTCATCCGAGTTAATTCAAGCTATACTGAGATTTCTATAACTTACGGAAACCCTCAACTCTCTTGTTTTAATGGGATTAATCCCGATGCCTTAGTTATTCTTGTCACCTTCTCACTCATATTTTCTTATCCTTACTCATATCTACCTAAAACATTGTCTCTCTACTATACTTTATCTTGCGACATACACATATCTATTCATACTACTTGCAACCTTCCTTTAACTTGTTGTAACCATTGATTTCCTTTCGTGCCTTTTCAGTTGCCTTTAAATATAAGCACTTATTTTTCTTGGTCGTTCTGCCACTTGCTGCATGAATGCTTGGCTTATCTTAGTGCCTACGAATATTAGAATTTCCTGTAACGCATGTGATCTCAAATATCACTTTTGATTTTTACTTCCCGTTCATTAGCCACGATAGGTCCCACCTTTTTATGGAGCGCATACAATGTTATAGTGAGACTGTTGTTACAAGTTCATTTCCTCTTTAAGTCACTATGCTTAGGTTGAAGCCTTCTTCCTTTAATTCCTTAGCTAGTCTTTAGTTGTAGTACTTAGGGAGACCTTCTGACTCTTGTAAATATACGAGCTTATTATATCGCATACCCGATGAAATTTTCGATGTTCTTACTCACTATAATTATCCTTAGTTACTTACATCCGCGCCATTGTGCTTGTAGGGTAGCTTCTGAACTAAATTTTTGACTGTCTTTCTAGTGGCACTCTCTTTTATTTCTGTAACACTTATATGATACCTTTAACTACCCCAACTCCATTCTGAATATTTCTCATGGATTACGACATCATATCTGCGAGACTGAACTCACTATGTTGGGGTTCACTATGTTTATCTTGCACAATCTGCTGATTTCTGTGCATCCTCTTGTCTAGACATAACTAGGATCTTCCTGAATGAACTACTAATAACTCGTTGGTCCATTATCATATATATGTTCTGCGTAATCTTTCTTGGGTTATGCCCTTTGTCTTAACTTACCCCTCGCACTGACTCCTTATGTATCAAGTGTTCATTTGCCCTTATTTATCATTAACATCTAGTGTTGGAAGTTTGGTCCCCCATGATGAAATTCAACTAAAAAGGAGTTTTCTGAATCACAAGGCAATAAAGGGCAAAGAATCAAAGAAATGTGGTCCACAGAAGAAAGTGCGTACCGCAGAATTCCATTTGTGGCCACAAACAAAGTGAAAGAACCCAACAGGATTTCGGCTAATGTGCGGACCGCACATGAATTGTTCGGCCGTAGAACAACATTTGTACTGACAAATGATTCCAAGTTCAGAGATTGTGCACAAGACCTAGTCCTAAAGCCTTGCTGAAGTGCAGACCGCACAAGAATTGCACGGCTGCAGAAGATGCTTTGCAGCCGCAATCCAGAAATGTGCGGCTGCAGAATCCAAGCTCCTACCAACTAAAGAAATCGGTGGACCGCACATGGAATTGCGCTGCCGTAGAACCTCCCGAGGGGAATTTTTGTCAGCGAATCTTGGGCCACTATAATTAGACGAGTTTCCCATTTTTAGGTCAAGTTTCGAAGTTTGAGTTGTTGTAGCCATTACATTTTTCCATTTTAAGAAGTTTGTGATTATTTTAGTGTTTAAACATTATATTTTATCATTTTAATCTTTGATTATGGGTTTAATTAGCATTTCATCTTTATTTTCTTCAATTCCCATTATGAATAGCTGGATTCTTACTAGGGTTGTGACCCAACCCTAGTGTGTAAACCTTATGGGTACTTAATTTAATGCTTGTTTATGATTGGGTGTTTATTATTTAGCTTTGTTCATGATTCAATTTTAGAATTAATGGTGCAAACATTGATTCATATCTTTTTTTACTTAGTATCCACTTAAGAAAGAGGAACATAATGTAGGATAACTTGGCTAACAAATAATTGGGATAACTGGGAGTTTGGTTAGCCTAATTAAAGGGGTCAACCTAGAGAAAGTAAGAACCCGACTTTAGCTCATATCAACTACTTTGTTTGATACCTATTTGGACTTGAGAAAGCCAAAATTGGAAAAATCACTCTCTGACCGAGAGGTATTGGGTGGGTAACGTAGAGTTGAGAGCTATAACACACCCGAATCAACAAAAAAAGTATTAACGTATTTATCCCATTAGGCGAACACCTAGGTTATGGTCACATCCCTTGGCTTTTTAACTATTTGAAAAAAGATTTAAAAAAAATCATTCGCTTCTAGATTCTTATCTTAGCTTACAATTGTTAGAGTAAAAGTAGAATTGAAATCAAAACCTTTGGTGGAAGTGCAAATTTGGTTAATCCATTTGCTCTCATCAAGTTTATACTCTTAACACCCATTGTAACCCCCTATGGAAATCTACCCCGACTCGTATTGGGTACTATTCTTCCAATGACCATTTCTTCTCATTATTGAGTGCGGATTTGACGTGGATCAGGTAACCCTTCAGTACTAGAGATAACTGAATTTCTTACGCACGAAGGTGACACCTAGTGTAACTGGCACACTTAGTCCCTTAAGCTTATTTGTGCTAACAATGCTTGCTTTAGGAAAGCGTCTTCTTGAATGAACTTTAAGGGGTCGTTTGGTATGAGGTATAAGAAGGTATAAGGGTGGTATAAAAATTTAATACCACCTTAATACCCTGTTTGGTTAGCAAACCAGGTATAAGTTATCCTGGTGTTAATTTTAACACTGGATAACTTATACCTTATAGAAGGTGGGGTAATTAACACCGGTATAAATTATACCTTCTTCTTAGATATTATGAAATTGTCATTCTTAATACAACATACCAAACAATGAATAAACAACAATCCCAGCATAAGCATAACTTAGGGGTGGGCATAAAATCCGAAAACCGAATTCCGAACCGAATTAATTCGGTATTTCGGTTTCAGATTTTTTTGGTATTTCGGTATAATTCGGTATTACATTTTCGGTATTTCGATTCGGTTTTCGGTATTATAATTTTAAAATTTCGTTATACCAAAATACCGAAATTTTATGGACTTTTTTTTGGACCCTACCCATATCTAGTTATCTACCCACCCAGGCCCAACCCCAAGCAAGCAACGAAGAAATGGCGTGGGGTAGCCACAATTTAAGGTGGTATTTATTTTTTATCCAGCATTTTAATGCTGAGCAAAAGTAGCCACTAGTCTATAAAAATTAATATGAATAGACAGTGTTACTCTTTCCTTCCCAAATGAAAATACGTCATTTTCATTCATTCCTTACAACTCTACTTCTCCTTTTGCAATGGGGTTCTGGCGTTTGTATGAGTGTTTCCATTATTTTCATATGTGAAATCCACTTTTGAACAAAAGAAACGAATTTCTTAATCATATAAATTTTATAAGCCTCTCAATTTCTTTTGTGTCTGCTCTTAGGAGTTGAATTGCATAGTAAACCATTGACTCATAATAATCACAGATGTGGGAGGACGTAACTTTTAGTTTTCTAAAAGAAGTGACTTTTAGATTTTCTTAAACAACAGATAATTAGGAAAAATAAGGTAAAAAGACAAAAAATTGAGGACAAAGATAATAGTGTTAAGGAAATGTAGTCCTGAATTCTAGAGCTGAAGTTTTGTCTTTGTGACTAGGGAACTTCAGCATACGGGGCTGAAGTTCCCCAGTTATAAAGACAAAACTTCAGCATAATGGGGCTGAAGTTCCCCAGTTTACAAAGACAAAACTTCAGCTCTAGAGGAGCTGAAGTTCTGTCTTTGTAATTGTCTTTATAACTTGGAAACTTCAGCTCTAAAGCTGAAGTTTGTAACTAGAAAACTTCAGCTCTTTGTAACTGGGGAACTTCAGCCCCGTATGCTGAAGTTCTGTCTTTATAGCTGGGGAACTTCAGCCCCGTATGCTGAAGTTCCCCATTTACAAAGATAGAACTTCAGCTCTAGAGCTGAAGTTCCCCAGTGTAACTGAAGTTTTTGAGGATGTATCTGAACTTTATTGTCATTTGAAAATGTGTTTACTTAGTGAGGATGAGAATTTGAGAAAAATGGATGAGCGGATGCAAGAAAAGTTTAAGAAGTATTGCGGTGAGCCTGAAAAAATGAATAAAATGATTTTATCTAAAAATGTATTCAACTACATCTTGTCCTCAATCTCCATCTAGTTCTACTTCATCTAATAACACATCTAATACATCTTGTGGGATTGTTATAACTACATCATTAATAAGGACGAAGCTTCACTTGAAGAAATAATTTCTAGTGTGGCGTCGGAATGCGCATTTAGCACTGTGGCCGTATTCTTGATCCATTTCGGAGTTCATTGACTCCTAAATGTGTGCAAGCTCTTATTTTTGTTCAAGATTGGCTTAGAGAAGAGAAGAATCCTATTAGTGTTGAAGAAGACTTGAAGTATCTTGAGGAAATCGAGCTTGGTAAGCTTTAATATTTTGTGTGTATTTTAGTTCAAAATAATATATCATAATTATTTATTTGTCATTTTCATTGACATATTTGATCGAATTATCTTTAGATATGGACAATGATGAAAACACTACTAGCATTGCTTGATGTATAGTTGCAAATTGAAACTTGAGTGGTAAGTTTAATACACAATTTGTTTGGTGATATACTTTTGTAGTTTTGTTTTATTATCATCAAAAAATAATATTCTTACTTATGATTTATATATTATTTAGGTTCAAGTGCAATCATGCCCCGTGCTCGGTTGGCCATTTTTAGAGAAGATATGCAGCCATTTTCAGAGAAAAGATTTGCAGTGTTTTTGTTATGTTCTGCTCCATTTTAGTGCTCCAAATTAGCAATTTAGCATACTGTTAAGTGGACTGTAATTTGGGCTGTAACTGATATTTGTAATTGTAATTTGTAACGGGACAGTTGGACTGTAATTTGTAACTGAACAATTGGTGTTTTTGCTGGCAGTGTGGAACGTTTTTGACTGTTAAGTCATAAGTGGACTGTAAGTCCAGTGGAACTGTGGAAGTGTGGAACACTGGAACGTCTTTGACTGTTAAGACTTAAGTGGACTGTAAGTCCAGTGGAACTGTGGAAGTGTGGAACACTGGAACGTCTTTGACTGTTAAGACTTAAGTGGACTGTAAGTCCAGTGGAACTGTGGAACGTCTTTGGCTCTTTGCCCTTGTAAGCTTTATAATTCTTACTTGTGAAAGTACTTGTGAATGAAGTTATTCAATATATTTAAGGGGTAGTACTTGTGAATAATATTTTAATGTGTTAAAAGATTGTATTGACAACATGGGAAAACTTAGTGACTAACAATTCCAGTCCAGTGAATAATTGAATATAGTAGGCAATACAACAAGCATGTTTATTCAGTGAGCACTGAGCAGCGTTGAAGTTGTCAATACAACGAGCATGTTTTATACTTTTGTAGTTCGTTGTTCTTTATCATCACCGAATATTAAACTGATACCGTACCGAAATCGTATCGAACCGAAATAAGAAATATCGAACCGTACCGAAATATTTAGGTACGATATTTGGTATACACAATTGAGAAACCGAATACCAAAAAATCGAACCGAAATTCTTAAATACCGAACCGAAGTACCGAATGCCCACCCCTAAGCATAACTAATCCCAATATAACTTATACCGGCATAACTTATCATATTCCAACCAAACGACCCCTAAAGGTTATTCTTTTGTTGTACATTCTATTATTGTCGGAACACGATCTCTGAAATTCTCACGCTCGACTATTATCAAATCCTTCAGTCCCTAATTCATGTTCAGTTTATCATGTTCACTAGCCCACACTAATTTCTGTTACTCCGAGAGTCTAACTTTTCCTTCTGGTAATCATGTTGGAGTCACCAACTCATTTCTCAAAATATGGATATGACTTTTGGCCTATTCTCTTTTATTGTCTTAAGGCCTGTCACCTCTTGTCTTTTCTTTCACTTGACTATAGACTTTGTCATTCTATCATATTTTGATTTATCGTTATCACCCATTAATCACATCTTACTCATAATACTTTATTTACTCTCTTCTTATTCTCTTGCTAATATTTTCGTCTATTAACTTATTCTGAAAACTTCAACAAAATATTCTTTCTCTTTTAGATCCCCTTGCTATTCGAGTCGCCTAGAATTCTCTCTTTACTAGGGGTGGGAGTCATACAAAGGTAAATGTTTATCCTTCTAGGATTCCAGTGCCTATCTTCTAAATTTTTTTTGGACATTCTAGTATTTCATATCTAAATGTATTATTCTAGAATGCACCATCAAGGTGTCTCACAAGGAGAACTTTTACCACGTTTGCAATATCCTTCAGAAATGCCATCTAATACTAACAATCCATCTACTATATTGGGTTACTCTAACCCCAGCTAGATCGTGATATTACATCCTTCTCTTAAACTATATTTGTTAGCTACCATAGGGAATAAGTAAGATAGGTGTGGCCAATTTTACATACCTCTGTTACTGTTACTGTTTCTATAACTGAATTATAAAAACTGATAATCTTCGCTAACTGGGTACCTCGTACCCTTCTTCACCTTGATTCTTTTACTTGTTGAAACTTGTATCTACCTTCTGATTCTCTTGTTGCTTTCTAAACCATATGGGTGGATAGATATTCATGCCTTAGGGCTCCTTATCAAGAAGCTTACACATCTTAATACACACATAATCTACTAAGACCTTACATTTACTCATCAAAAGAATGATGCAAAATCGAGTTCCTATAACTAAACTCTTCCACAACTACATTTAATCTCTTACCAACTGTCTTTGTGGATGTAAGTATCGTTGTATTTTGAATAAAGTAGAATTTAGGAGTTTGAATTCTTACAACTGAGTTTTACCACCCGATCTAGAGTAAAAAGAAAGAGTGACAGTCCTAAATTCCCTCTAGCCTCCTGCTTTATAAGTGTGGTGCACAACACACCCATAAACAAGGCTCTACTAGATAAGACTTGTAGACTCCCTAGGACAGAACTGCTCTGATACCAAGTTTGTCACGACCCAAACCACAGGGCCGCGACAGGAATCCGATGCTTTACTCAACCGAGTACTAATGTAACATATCTTTCCTATTATACCATAATGGGTAAGTGGGCCAGAAGGGCTTTCATGAGATAACCAAAAAAAAACATAAGGGAATACTCGACATAGGACGACCCAAGATGATATACAAACTTATACATGTGACATATAGGCCAATAAGGCCGACATGATCATTTGTACACTCAAACCATAGGTCGACAAGGCCATAGAAGTATCCATATACATGACCTCTGTCTACAAGCCTCTAAGAGTACATAAATGTCAAAGGTAGGGACAGGGACCAACCATACCAATCATTACATGTCCAAAGCATACTGACCAAATATGCAACTCCGGAGCAAGCGAATTGCGCCAACACCTTTCGCTGAGTTGATATCCTACTAGGAAGAGTGTCATCCTGTCTATCAAGACCTGCGGGCATGAAACACAGCATCCCCAGGTAAAGGTAATGTTAGTGCGGATAACATACCGAGTATGTAAGGCATGAAAAACAGTATATAAAAAACATGAAAGAAACTTGGAGTAAAGGACTCAACCTATAAATCCAAACAGCTCTGTGAATCATGAAACATTTATAATGTCATGCATATGTTTATAAATGTCATACCATGCATAGGTATATGCGTACATAACATCATCAAGCTATAAAGGCATTCCATCATATCATCTCGGGCTCTGTGGGCGAAATCATCAATGTGTACCAGTTGATCAGTTGGTGGAGTGTATATAATACCGTAACCCTTATCCATACCCTATATACATATTATATACGCATATATAACATCATCTGGTCATGGGTCAATGCACATGGATAAATGAATGCAATGCATAATGAAGTAAGTCATTAATATCTCTCGGAATGTCATAAGATCATTATGTTTTCGATTAATATTATGAAATAAACTTTATCAACTTATGTATTGTCTAAGACCCATGAACAGACGATATAATAATAGGACACATGGGGAATCAAGAACATAGGCACCTAGTACTATTATGAATAGAGTCATTTATAAAAGTTGTGTGTTTCCTCGTTTCGTTTTTATCATATGGATCATGCTAAAAGGAAATAAGAGATAGTCTTAGAATACCTTAACTCAATTGAGTCCATAATACCTTCCAAGAAATTCTGCAAACAACTCAACTCAATCTACCATAGCATAAGGGGATTCAAAATGAATATTGAGTAAAGGCTAAGTCTGCAACTTAAACTAGTAGCTCGTTATGTAAATTTGGGAAGCATCTCCCCAGTAACAAGGAAATCCTCCAATACCATATACCAACAACAACAAAAACAACAACAACAACAACAACAAAAACCAGATCAATACAATAAGAACAACATCAACAATATGGTACAAAATATTTCATTAACAAGTCATCAACATATCACGACGAGCGGCAAGCTCGGATTGAATCCTTTTAACACCCTTCAACCCCATTATCATTCATTATTGAACTTAGTAATATATATAGTATAATAACCAATATCTTTTAAAGGATTTCCAACCTTGTACTCAGTTTCAAAGTTACCAAAAATAGCCTAACACAAGATAATATCACTGTGGACAACTTCCAAGTGCTTTATAGCCATTTCTTTTCTAGTTACCAATTTCCTCAACAAGATTGACATGTAAACTAACATAATCATACTAACAATATCATATCCAAATTATTTTCCATAATTTCCAGCCACTTAAACTCCATAAGAGCAACTTTCAAATCAATCCATCAAGAACAACAACATCTCAAGTTAATCCAAGTATTATCTTGTAGTTTATCATCCTAGCAACTTAATCAACATACAAGAAAGCTTAAGCACAGTTAGTAGAATATTAGACTCACCTTATACAGTAGAAATAACTTGAAATTTCATCCAAACACAGCCCACAATTATCCTCAATGGCAAAACAACCTCAGAAAGGTGTTCTTCACTAGACTAACTTTTGATTTTGAAATATGGTGTAATCACTTTGGAATCAATTCAAACGCTTATGGTATCTGTTTAGGATGGTTAGTAGGAGTGTAAGGACTAGGTTGGATCGAAAAATAAGAAATAAAGGTCGTCCAAATCGTTTTTAAGTGAAGTAGGTATACCACCGCCTAAGTGGGTCCCATAGGATGATGCTTGCGTTGTCTCACGAAAATGCGAATATCTCTCTACTCCAATGTTGTATCAATAAACGGTTTAATGCGTTAGAAACTAGACTCATAGATATGAAATTTGACAGGTGGATCACCCCATAATTCAAAGTACAGCTCGGCTACATTTGACCTAATTTTCAGTATATTTATGAATGTAACTTGTGATGACCTTTGCCAACTTTTGTTCCCCAACTTGCTTGACTCCAAAACATAACACACGACTATCATATGACTAAAATAAATCATAACATAAAGTACTTATCATGTTAATAACCCTAGTCTCACCCCAAAGTGCATGTTATAACATTCCAAACTTATCGACTTACGACGAAACTTATTTTCTTCAATTCGTTTAGCTTCTAAGCCTTCCAACCCTCTTTGTACTTGATATCCATGATATTTAATATTTGTAACATACAAAGTAACATTATTGACTTAGTTTATGTACTTTCAAATATGATCTCAATTCTAAGCTTACATCAATTGACTTACGATATACTTTTATGTACGAAAACATGGGGTGTAAGAAGAAGATTGCATCGCCCTCAGACAAGAATTCGTAAACATGTTGTAGTAGGGACACCTCAAAGAGTTCCTAATCGACAAGGCGAGAAATAACTTTGCTTGAGGACATGAACACCAAGCTCCACCAAAGCTGCCAGCACCAGCTCGTACTATCAAGATGATCATCGACGGCAACGACGACGCCTCTATCTATGACGTTAAATTTACCACTATTCAAAAGCTCAAGCGATATATCACCCTCGAACGGTATGACGAACTCGAAAAGTATCTTCTTCAATGAGTCATCTTCCGACAATTTGCCTTTCCCTCATAATGATGCCCCCGTTATTACTTTACGTATTTTAGATACTGATGTCAGACGTATCATGGTGGACGATGGAAGTGGAGCATGCATTATCCATCCCCGAGTCCTCACCCAAATGAGACTCGAGGACAAGATAGTGTCGCGTTGTATCACGCTAACCGGTTTTAATAATGCAGTTAAGCAGACGTCGGGCGAAATTACACTCCCTTTATTGTCCAGCGGCATGTTGCTGGAGACAACGTTCCACATCATGTACCAGGCCTATACTAAGTAATCAAATTCCCAACACCTTGGGGGATATTCAGCATACGCGGGGAACATCGTACATCCCGGGAGTGCTACCGCATCGCCTTAGACACCATGAAAACTCAACAGAAAAAAGATAAGGAGAAAGAGGCATAGCAATCAACAAGGGCGAGGTCGACGCAAGAAGAGACAAGGGCCGTCATTGTGGATCCCGAAATGGTCGAGGCAGCGGATTCAACCATAGAAGACCTCGACCCCATTTAATTGGACCTCAACGACTATAGAAAAAAGGCTTACATCAGCTGCAAACTTTGGGAACTAGGTAAATTCAGTCAATTCTTAATAACTAATGCAGATTTGTGCCTTCAGCCACACAGATATGTCGGATATCTCCAAGGAGATCGCCACACAAAAATTAAACGTCGAACTATTCTAGCCCCTAGTAAGGCAGTCCATGCATAAATTCAACTACGCCATCAACGATGCCGTCCACAAAGAGGTGGAGAAACTATTAGAAAATGTCTCCATCAGGGAGTTGAAGTACCCCAAGTGGATCGCCAATGTAGTGATGGTCAAAAAGAAAAATGGGAAATGGCGGATGTGTGTGGATTTCATAGACTTGAAAAACTCATGTCCAAAGGATTTGTTCCCGTTACCACACATCAACTAACTCATCGATGCAACGGTCGGGCATGAGTTATTGAGTTTCTTGGACGCATACTCAGGATATAACCAAATACTTATGGAGGAAGACGACCAGGAGAAAACCACGTTCATCACCCACCAAGGAACATATTTTTATAAGTTCATGCCGTTTGGACTGAAGAACGGGTGGGATACATATCAAAGATTCATCATGAAGATGTTCAAAGACTAGCCCTACATAAATTAACGACATGCTGGTCAGGTTCGTAAAGGCAGAGGATCATGTCGATCATTTGAAGGAAGCTTTCGACATACTAAGACGGTACTGAATAAAACTAAACCCGGAAAAATGCGCATTTGGCATAGCTTCCGTAAAGTTATTGTGTTTTTTGGTGTCACAGCAGGGGATCGAGGTCAACCCAGACCAAATTAAAGCTATCGAGCGGATACCAGAGCTCTTGACTACCAAGAAGCAAGTCCAAAGGTTGACTGGTCGAATTGCCTCCCTATCAAGATTCATCTTGCGGTCGAATAATAGATGTCATACAATTTTAATATACTCAAAAAGGACAATGACCTCGAATGGAATCCTGTATGTGTCCATGCTCTACGAGAACTGAAGGCATACCCATCATCACCACCTCTGCTTTCAAAGACCGAACCTAGGGAACACCTTTCTGTCTATCTAGCCATCTCCGAAGTAGCAGTGAGTGCAGTGCTGATACGCAAAAAAAAGGTACATATTTCCCATCTATTACATTAGCAAACACTCGTCGACGCTGAGATGAGGTATCCACACCTCAAAAACTAGCTCTGGCATTTGTCATAGCTTCACGAAAGCTTAGACCCTATTTCGAGTGTCACCCTATCTCGATTGTTACAACCTTTCCCTTGAGGAGAATTTTCCAAAAACCCGAGCTATCGGGGAGGCTGGCCAAGTAGGTCATCGAGCTAAGCAAGCATGATATAACATACCAGCCGCAAACGGTGATAAAGTTGCAAGTGCTCGTCGACCTCATCACAGACTTTAGTGCAAAGATAATGCCTGAAGTAGAAAAGGAAGCCGTCCAAGCTTCCCTCCAAACACAAGACTTCTGGGTCCTATACACTGATGGTGCATCCAATGCTTCAGGATCCGGACTCGTACTCCTACTCGAGGTCCCTACAAGCAAAGTAATTCGCCAGTCCATAAGGTGCCTGGATATGACTAACAACGAGGCCGAGTATGAGGCCGTAACTGCAGGGTTGAGGCTAGCACTCAAGTATGGGGCGAAGAGACTGAAACTCCGCTGTGATTTCTAACTCGTGGTTAACCAAGTTACAGGGACTTTCCAAATCAAAGAAAAAATATCACAAAAATACAAGACCGAGATATGTAAGTTGTTTCCCGAGTTTGACGAATGCCAGCTCGACCAGTCCTACGTGCGCATAATACCGAAGCAGACGGCCTCGCCAAGTTGGCTGCAGCTACCAAAAGCATCGCGACCGGAGATAAAAGTGCAGTCCACCTCCTCAAATCTTCACTAGACAAAATTGAGGTAAGAACCGTAAGTTTAAATTAGGATTGGCGCAATCATATTCTCTCCTAATTGCAGGACGACGCACTCCCAAACGACAAAAAAAGCTGAGAAACAAAGAATGCAAGCAGCCAGATACAGTCTCCTCCAAAGAGACTTGTACAGGAGGACTTACGAAGGCCCTCTGGCAAAATTCTTGGGCCCAAACCAGACCTAGCGCGTCCTCGAAGAAGTCCATAAAGGCCATTGTGGTGCTCACTATAGCAATCGAGCACTCGTCAGATGCCACATACGGGTAGGCTACAATTGGCCCACCATGAAAAAGAAGGCCTCAGACTTCGTGAGGAAATGAGAACATTGACAAAAGTACGCCCAATGATTCACCAAGTAGGCGAACACCTCCACTCGGTTATCTCCCAATGGACGTTCATCAAATGGGGAATGGACATCGTGGGCCCCCTCCAGCGGGGCAAGGTAATGTACGATTCCTTTTGGTTTTAACTGACTTATTCTCTAAATGGGTGGAAGCAGGAGCGTTCGCCCAAATACGAGAACAAGAGGTAATTAAATTTATATGGAGGAACATCCTTTGCCAATTCAGCCTATCTAAAGAGATCAACCGCGATAATGGACGCCAGTTCATGGGAAAGAGAATCACTGAATTTTTCGAAAGAAGGCATATCAGGGGGATACTATCAACCCTGTATCACCCAGCGGGTAACGCACAAGCAAAGTCCTCCAACAAGTCCATATTAAACATCATGAAGAAAATGCTCAAAAACGGCAAGGGACTGTGGACGGAGATACTGCCAGAAGTATTATGGGCGTATGGAACTACCTCGAAGACGAGCACAAGAGAGACACCATACTCTTTGGTCTATGGGATCGAGGCAGTTATACCAGTCGAAGTTGGGGATCCCAGCCTAATATACTCCCATGAAAGCACTACTAGTAATGATGAGAGTAGAAGACAGGAAGTAGAATGTTATTACAACAAGAAAGCAACGGCCCGGCCGCTCAAAGTCAGAGACTACGTACTCAAGGCCAAAACTCAAGCGAGCAAAAACCCACGGGAAGGCAAGCTGGGAACAAACTGGGACGGTCCGTAGAAAATCACAGCCAAAGCAAACAAAGGTCATTCCAATTTGAGACAATGGAAGGAAAGAAATTACCAAACAATTGGAATATCATCCACCTCAAATACTTCAACTTCTAAGAGAAAAGGTGTCCCCCAAGCTGCACTCTTCTTCCCTCACTTAAGTTTTGTCCAATTAGGGTTTGTTCAAGGAGGTTTTTAACGAGACAACAAAGGGAACACTTCGAGCCAAAGTATACAAGGGAGGGACTATTTTTCTCTTTCATTGCTTGACTCCTCAATACTCTTCAAGCCAAGCAATGAAGGGACTAGATAGACTGTGATTAGGGACTGGAACGCCGACCAATGCCCAAAAGATTTCTAACTCTCTCCAATTATGTAATCATAGCAACAACATCAAAGTAATAAGAAACTTAGGTTCATCATAAACACCTATCGGCCCTCAGCCATGGCTATAAGAATGTTATGTTAGACCCCGCTCGAACAACACCTTTCGGCCCTCGATATAACTCCGAAAAGGTTATGTTCGACCCCACTCGAACAATCGGCCCTCGTCCACGAGTACGAAAAGTTTATGTTCAATCTCGCTCAAAAAGAACCTATTGGCTGTCGGCTATGACTACGAAAAGGTTATGTTCGACAACGTTCGAACAACACCTATCGGCCCTCAGTTGCAACTATGAAAAGGTTATGTTCGACCTTGCTCGAACAATACTTATTGGCCCCCGACCACGACTAAGACAAGGTCACGTTCAATCCAGCTCGAACAACACCTACTGGACCTCGACCGAGATTAATAAAAGGATAAGTTCGACCAAGTTCGAACAACACCCACCAGCCCTTGATCGATATTAATAGAAGATAATTTCGACCAAGTACGAACAACACCTATCGGCCCTCGGCCGCTATCTGAAAAAGTAAAGATTCGACCAAGTTCGAATAATGCCTATTAATCCTCGACCTCATTCCGATAAACTTTGATATATATAAGGATAACGAAAAAACATGAAGGATCAAAACACGCAAAGTACAGAAACAAATCACAACAAAAAAGAAAGGTGCAAATAAAAGCAAAAGCCAACTCTGATATTATAAACAAAGGTTCTTACAAAGGCTCGTAAAGGCGCCAACAAAAATACATAAAAACTTCGGAAAAAGCAAAAATGAACTACTGCTGATCACTGCCATCACGACCAGTGATACCCTCATTGGTCTGACCCTCAACGCCCTCGCCATCCTCGTCCGGGGGTATATTAAATCATACAGGGCCTCATCTTCGAGGCGATCTATAACATCCTCATCTTCCTCACCAGGATGAGAAGTAGTTGGATCATAGCCACAAGCAATCCGAGCCTCGCGAGCCTTGACACAAGCATCCTCGAAGTTTGCGGCAGGAATGGAGCCCGCTACATGCAACTCAAGAAGCATATTCAATCGGACCTCGGCGTGAATCCACTCTTCATACAACTAGCAAGGAATGATAGGGAAGCCAGGAGTCGCAGATGAAGAAGATCGTTCAAGTAGTTTGGCCTTCTCGGCCTCTAGAGCAGCAACCCGATCATAAAGGTCAAATGTCTCTTTCTCCAACTCTCGAATCCTTTCATCAACCCGCTCTTCTTTAAGCCTTGCCTTCAACAAGTCACTTTCTCGCTCGGAATGAAGAGTTCGGATCGCCACTTAAAGGGACTCTTCCCCCTCAGAGCTTCCAACCGAGTGGACTCCGCCTTCTCTAGCTCCTCTTGCTTCTCTGCGACGTCGCCACTAAGAGCCTCCGCCCTGAACTGGCATTCTTTAAGTTGGCCTTGCAGAAGGACCACTTGGGCTTGGAGGTCACTGCATTGGGCTTCTACGCCCCTGCTAAGCTAGAGCTCCTCCTCTTTGCCCCTCAATGTCCCTTCCAAGATGCTGCATTTCTCCACAACTTGAATTAACTCCTCGTCCCTCTCCTTTAAATCCTCCCTCAGCTAGCGCATCGGTGCCCTTGCTAAGCCAACACCGGAGCTCCCGATACTTTTCAAGACAATTAAAATACTTGTATTTCAACTTCACGTAAATATATTTATATTTCCACTCCCGGCGAGCACTCTCAATCTCCAAAATAACCGTTTGCAAAATGAAGAAAAGAAATTAGAGCTTACGAAAGAAAGCAAAACATAAAGAAAAGAACGGACGACGGATGTACTCACTCGGAGAGAAAGGCCAGCAATGTTATTAGACAAAGTGTTGTCATCTATCATCTCGAGGGTCGTACCTTCAATTTTTAAACAGAGAGGACCAAGGGCAGGGGCTATTTCCTTGGTGTTTACAAGTAAGTTACGATCAATCGGGATCGCAATAGTCCTTGAACCCCTTTCCAACTTCACTTCGAGTTGAGTGTGTACCTCATCGATCATCCTCAACTCGTCCATATCCATGTCGAAATCAGATCAACGTCCTCTTCGGCGACGACCTTCCCTCTATCATCAGTCGAAGAAGGGACGTCTGTTGCGACCCCGAAAGATGAGCCTCCTTGCGCCTCGGAACTAAAGGGCCGTCATTATGCACCTCGCCCTCAACCGTGTCCCCCACATAACATAGGCTCGTTTCCTCGAAGTGAGGGGCCTCTGGACTTGCCTCGGGGCTCTCTCCGATATGCACTGTGGCCGTTTCTCAAAGGACAAAGCCATAATCTCCCACATCAACGATTGTCGGCCTCTCTCCCCTGTATCCACGACTCTCCTCTTACGAGGCATTATACCACTATCATCAAGAAAAACATCGACCTCATCAACTAGTTAAAAGAGTTGGGGAGCAGAAGTTGCATATGGAACGGAGACAAGCTCTCACACTACGACAACTGAGGTTGAGATCAGTACGGAAGACGTAGTAGTCACAACAGGAGCAGAAGCCAAAGTTGCAGCAGCCATCCTTCGGAAAGAGGGAATTGGTGCCCGGCTCCTCCGAGAAGATCTCATGTCTGAGAAAAAGATGACATCAAGTTAGCAAAATAAATCCGTACACAATAGGAAATAGAGCGACCATGATCAAAGAAAAGAAATTACCAGCCGAAGAGAGCAGGATTGAATTTATTGAAAAAACTTGGCCAATCACGGATCCCTACGATGTGAGGGAGGAGTCACTCGACCCAATCAGAGATATGAGCGACTAGAGGAGGAGGCTGGTCGTTGGCTACAAAAGAGAAAAGTAAAAACAACCAAACTCGGAACCAAAAAATGAACGCAAAAAGAAACAGGGCATTCACGAGTGTAGTTCCAAGATTCAGGAAAGCCGTTAACATTGGCCACGACGTCCTCAGTCCCGACGAAGAAGAAGTTAAGCCAAAATTGATGATTGGCTTTGTCGTCCATATTCACCACCAAACATTTGCCTCATCGATGGCGAAGGTTCAGCATCGTACCCCTATAAAAGCCAAGAGCGAATAGATGTATCAAGTGCCATTGCATTAGCTCAACCCCGGCTACGGCGAATTTGGTCAGCATCTTAATCACCTTGTAGACGTACGGGGCAAGCTGAGTTGGGCCGACACCGTAATGACAACAAAATTCCTCCACTAGCGGGAGGAGGGGGAAGAATAGCTTATGAGGAAGGGGTAGGCATAAATAGTGCAATACTCAGGACGATGGACCTGTACTACGTCCCCCTCAGCCGGGATCAGCTTAACATGGTTTGGAAGGTCGAATATGGCCTTAAGTTCCGCCAATTCCTTAGGCATCATCGTTGAGTTGAAGACTTCAGGCGCAGCGTCCGGTACTTTGGTAAGGTTGAACCTGGATTCGGGATTACGCGAGATTATTTTCTCCACCGACGAAAATGTTTCATCCTCAATAATGGCGGAAACGCTCTCCCCATGGGAGGAGAAAACCATTTCCAAGGGAGCAACACAACTCCCCTCACCAGTATCAGAAGATACATTAGACATGATTCAACGTAGTGGAGGAGAGTAGCAAATGAGAGGGAATGAAGAACAATATAGGTCAATGAAACAGAGAAAAGAAATTTGAAGAATAAGAGAGCAAGAGAAAGGTATGGTGTTTCAAAATGTTAGAGGGTTTAAACTCCAAAATCAAGTTCAAGGATCTCTATTTATAAAAGTCATGGCACCAAATTCGAAAATGGTTCATCATGATTGGAACCGGAACCGAAGTGGAAGGTCTAATCAAAGGTCACACGTGAAACGAAGCGATGCATCGGGAATATGTGTCATAATGACTCATGATGTCATCCTAACCCGTGGACAATATACCTCTATCAAATTACCTTGGAAATTCGAAGCATTTGAAATGTGCGGACCATAGAGAACTATTTCACCTCCTCTCCACGAAAACCGCGACCAATGTAGTCTGCTTGATTAGCTCGATCACCAACAACATGATCCGGTCATCGAACCCACCCACGAAGTCGGCCTCAATAAGCGGAGGGACTAACTTTATGGGTCAAAATCTATCTCTAAAATACTTAAGTCAGGATGGCATTAGCGACACATTCCCAGGTCGCCACGTGTCGAAGTGGTTTAAGGAACAATGAAGGTCATGGTCGAAGAGTCAGCAAGGACTGAGGTCGAAGTGTCACCAAGGATCGAGGCCGAGGTCGAATGTCATTGATAGAATTATAATGGCTAGTTTCAAGATAGGACATTAAAGCGAATATTCTAGTGGATATTCTCTGCACTTGTACCATTAGGTTTCTAGGAACACGTTCCCGTAAATAGAAAGAGACACAATGATAGGGGACATGAGATATTCACTTGTAAAATATATTATGACTTTGTAGAGAGAATCTGGTCTTGTTACAAGCATCCAAGAACAACCTTTGACTAAGATTCTTGTCCACATTTTTCCACCGGATCCGAGAATAACTCAAATATTCAAAGACTTATCCATCATTCATCATTGTCAGAAAGAAAATCCACTGATTTCATCCCTTTTCGGGTTACTCATGCGTTTTATTTACATAAATATCATTTATTGCTATTCATCACTATTTTAATTTCACATCACTTTTATTTGGGTCCTTGAATATTACATTATTGTGCACCATCGTGACCTTCGAAGTAGATCCATGTGTTATTTATCATAATACCGAAAATTTCATTTTTAAGTAACTCTTATTTGCATAAATCTAATTAGTTGAACCAATAGGTATATTTTTGGTCAAACAACTGCCTCATTGAAAAACTTTAATTTTTTAAGGGAAGAGAAATTCTATTGGTCATCTGAGTGGTGGTTTCCATTTCCCTCCAATAAAAACGAACGCCTTTGGTAGTGCGAGAGAGCGACAATCTCGAGTGACAATTGATGTGCTAAGCTAATGGGTTGGGCTATAGCGTTGCACGGCGGAGCTGGTGACATACCAAAGGATCTGCCGCCGGAGCTTCGTGAGCCCAGAGAAGCCTGCCTCCGCTATTGCTTACAGATGGGGGTCGATGCTCTCAAGGCCCATAAATCCCCTTTGGATGTTGTTGAACTCGTGGTATACATACTAATTTTACCTTACTATAAAGTTCTAATTTCTCTTTTTCTACCTTACTTCTGGTTTTGCTATTTTTTTTTATCGATTGTATTTATGATTGTCTTGTAGCTGCCTTCATGCTACTAAGGATTTCTATCTCTTTACTCTGTTTAGCGATAGAAATCACTTGTTATGTTCTTCATACTTTATTATGATTTCATAGCTTCTTCCCTTTTTAATTTTTAATTCCATGAAAAATGGGTGTTCACTGGAAAAAGGTATGCTTAATTCCGTATATTCTCTTCTTGTGTGGGAGCATGTAATGTTTGTTTCTTGTTTTTACTATGTAGACGAGGGTAAAGGTATCTTTTTGAGACTAAGTTTAATACTTAGGTTGAATGGCTTTTTCTGTTTGACTTATGAAAGAATTAACTAATGAAACATATATATGAAATGGCTAGTGATATGACATTATGGTGGATGTATATGATATAAACTATAAAAGACACTGCGATCCACATCAAGGTTTCAGAAAGTCTTCAAAAGACAGTAAAAATTGCTAATTGCTCTAATTACTAACAAGGGTTTGGTTGTGATGCCCGCCCTCTGAGTTTGAGTAGGAGTTTTCACCTCAAGGACATGCTTATGTAATGTTTTAAAAAGTTGTCACCTCTCACTAGAAAGGAATAGGGCCTGTTTTGAAGGGAGGTGACAGAATATCTCCAGGATTAAAAATAGATGTATACTAAATTTGTATTTTTGGTGTAAAAGAAGTGTGATGGAAAATCTGGAACAATGTTTAAATTTTGTAGAGGATTTAGGGGATTTGGAATTAGTTGATACGTAGAAGTTTTATTTGTAATCCAGCTGGATTGTACGCTTTTGTACCATCTTGATACTTTTATAGATTAAATCTTTAAAGAAAAAAACAACCTAGCGTGATGACACTATTGTTGAAATTTATTTATTTATGTTTTAATGTGCCATCACTCCCTGAGGCCCTGCTTCAGTTTGTCTTAGAAATACATACCTTTGCAAGTTTAATGCTAGTTGGAGCAAGGGAAAAATGTTACTGTTCTGTAAATGCGTTTGGAAATGCTCCTGATAAACTTGTAAAACTTGGATCCTCTGAAAATTTCCGGTTTCTGTTTAATGAGTAATTTACCTTTATTGATGTTATGATAGCTTTTAACTGGATTAAATCAAACAGGTGCGTGAACTAGAAAATAACCCATACTTCAATGCTGGTAGAGGATCTGTCCTAACCAGCAATGGCACAGTAGAAATGGAAGCATGCATCATGGATGGTAATACGAAAAACTGTGGAGCGGTTTCTGGCCTAACCACAGTTGTGAATGCTATATCTCTGGCTAGGCTGGTCATGGAAAAAACTCCACATATATATCTTGCATTTGAGGGAGCAGAAGCATTTGCTAGGGAGCAGGTTTGTAGAAAGTTTGTAATGGTGTTCTCTTTTATGGATATTTCAGAAAAAACCGAGACAGGGTCCAGAGGCATACTTGATTCTTTGGCAGTTTTTTGATTTAAATGGTTTGTTTTGAGTTTGCGAAATTGGCTTGTTATTTTAGTTCAAGTTATAGGGTAATAATTGACATTTAAAATTAAAGACAGCCCTGCAGAAAGCCATACAAAAGTTATTGAACTACTTATTGCTGATGAATGGTATCTTCTAAAGATAGTCATACCTATCTTTAGAAGTGGCATAGACCAATTTTTTGGAGGGTTCTGTTAACTGAGAACTCCATTTGATAAAAGCATATCAGGATGATGCAAAGACTTGATTATTATGTGCTTTCGGTGTGTTTTTCTGGTCCAATTATGTGATTATCAGGCATGAGTGTCTAGTTTATATAACAATTCCTATTAACTCCTTCTCTGATAATAAATTCCGGTTGTATGGTTTTATTACATTCAATATTTGATATTCAATCTATTTGATGAACTGTGATGATTCTGTTGTCAAGGGGGTAGAAACCATGGATCCAAGCCACTTTATCACTCCAAGAAATATTGAGAGACTAAAGCAAGCAAAAGAAGCAAACATGGTCCAGGTATGCAACTCTTCTCCTTCTTTATCATATTTTTGCTGCAAGATTGTATATTTGTGCCTTTGACCTTGACATTGATTGAAGTCTTCTGCTTTCTTATATGTATATGTTTTTATCTGGTGCTTTGGTTGAGATTTTCGAAGAGCTTTAGTGCTCATTTTTTGCAAACACTGGCACATGTTATTGATATGTACTTGGTCCTCTTTTTGTTGCCTCGAAGTGAGTCTGATTACGATGTCCAGCCTTAATTGCTTAAGTTTAGCGATGCAGATATTCTTCTAACAGAGCTTTCTTGTTCTATTCCCTTCTTGGAAACTCACTGTCGTGAATTACAACTAAACTTTCCTGTTATCCTAACTTTGAGAAGCTTTGTGCTTCCGTGTTATTGGCTAATAATGCTGCTACCAATTTAAAGGTAGATTATAATACTCGGCCGATTCCAAAAGATGAAAAACCAACAGGTCCTAATGGGGATAGCCAGCTAGGAACAGTTGGATGCGTAGCTGTTGACAGCAATGGACATTTAGCTGCTGCTACTTCTACTGGAGGACTAGTAAACAAGATGGTGGGAAGGATAGGAGATACTCCCATTATTGGTGCAGGTACATACGCAAATAAAATATGTGCAGTTTCCGCTACGGGCCAAGGTGATGCTATAATCCGTGCAACTGTGGCGAGAGATGTGGCTGCTCTAATGGAGTATAAAGGGCTTTCTCTCAAGGAGGCAGCAGACAACGTCGTAGAGGAATCAGCCCCAAAAGGAACCACTGGCCTGATTGCTGCATCTTCCACCGGGGAAATTACCATGCCATTTAATACAATTGGCATGTTTAGAGCTTGTGCAACTGAAGATGGTCATACAGAATTAGCAATTTGGTAAATTTTTCTTAGAATAGATTAGTCTTTGTTGTATTTTCTAGCTATTGAAAATCATTGAGAATTTCAGATGGGAATTCTGTCTTTCCAGACTGGTGTTCCTTAAATTTACTCCATCAGTTTTAGTTAGCAGCTAATTCCTTTGATATGGCTGTTGCAGTATTGAGCTCATTAGTCATGCAGATATCCATGAATTCACCTTATTATAAGATAATCTCCAGTCTTAGACTAATACTTTGCAAAGAACCATGGAGTAATAATTGAATAAAGAAGAGTACCAATTGGGAGAGCATTGCAAAGCAGATTGCTTGTATCTGCAATGTCCGAGCTACTCCATGAATACAACAACAAATGTGTTTCTTAAGGATATTTTAGATTGTAGTAGGCTATGCTAATGCTTGTTGATGTTTTTGTTTTCTTTTAGATAACTAGTTGTGTTTATGCTAAGCTATGGTTTGTAACTCCTTCTACTGGTAATTAATGAAAGATTTAATTACCAAAAAACTATCTAATCTCCCCTTATTTTAATTTTGAAGTACCTCGAGACATCAAACAAAAGAAGATTTTTTTTTTTTTTTTTTTTTTTTTTTTTTTTTTTTTTTTGGTTATCCACTGTGAAATAGTTGGTGGCAGAATGACCACAAAGACGACGAGAATTTTTGAAACAGAAATGTCACAGTTTGGTTAGTCGGCACCAATTTGCGGAAAGGAAGTTACATTAACTTCCATAATTGAAACTGCATAAGATTTTAGAAGCTGAATGGAGTCTTCAATCTAATAGTCATGGCGTTCACAAGCACTCTCGGTGTGTGAACTATCAAGTTATGACGAAATAATCGAATTTAGTGTGCGAAAAAAATGATATGATGAACTTATCAGTTTATCTGGACATCCACAATAAAAGAAAAAAGAGTTAGAAAACACATACTATAATCATCAGATTTAACAAGTCCAAGTAGTATTGTTCGTCAGAGGAATGTAGGATACACTGTCTTACCCCTACCTTGGGAGGACAGAGAGATTGTACTTGATGATAGACCCTCGGAATCAGTGTGAAGGAAAAGAAAGAACTGAATAATATATATCCAACGTGACAAAACTAGAAAGTCAATATCTAGGAAGAGTATCACAGATAGTACTAAAGATTAACTCTTTCAAGACTTCAAAGGGAGAAGAACCATTTGTTTATACATAGTTGCAAGAGCACATAATTGACTAATCATCGATGTCCACTATATTCTTTTCTTATCTAAGTTGGAGTTTGGGTGGGGTGAGCCGTGACGCCAGTGGCGGAAGGTTGTAACGGGTGGAATAGAATCAATGACCTTCTAAAGGTTTTGAACCCTTTTGATTATTAAGTTATATTTTTGGGCTGTGTCAAAGCTATTCAAAACATAATATATAGAGATAAAAAATAGATTTTTCGTCGAAGACGGTTCAGGTGAACACCATTCCTCCCCTAAATCCGCTCCTGGTGGGGGGTCAATGTCTAACAGCAGAAATAACTAATATCCATTATAAAAATTTCTTGTGTAGACGCAAGACGTAGTACATATAGCTTACTATTGTGTTTCAGGATATTGCAAAATAAATGAGAGCTTTGCAATCAAAAAATAGAATTGTTTAGCCTTTGAAAATCAAGCTCAGCGCTTATCTTTTAAGATCATTATTTTACTTTTTGGGAATGTTATGTAATAAACCCGAAATTCCTCACGACATAATAAAAACGAGAATCACTAATTACAACCTTGAGATACCAATTGCAACACTCAAACTACTATAATGGAAACTACGTAACTACGAATAGAGATAAGAATGGGGATGAGAAGCAGAACTCAGAGAAAGGGGATGAGGTTTAGAAGAGGAGATGAGAAGCAGTCTTGAGCCTAGGGTTGTGCATGGATCGGATCGGATTTAGCACATTTCGTATTTCGGATTCTAGAAAATACAATCCGAATCCGATCTGAATTATATCGGATCAGATTTTAAAGTTTGGATTGGATCGGACTTCGCATCGTATTCTTATGCCTCAAAGTTGCAACCTAATATGTAGATTTTCTTTGTAAAAGAGGCAATGCATTAAGAAAAATTCATGTTTATGCAATTATGAGAGTACTATGGTGTCAATATAGCTAAATCTAGCAATTGTAAAGGTAATAACTTGGAGGAAGATGTAAAGGAAGTACTGACTATTCGAAATTAAAGCGTAGTATTTATACAATGCCTAATAATTTCGAATTTATCGGATCGGATTAAAATATACCAATCCGAATCCGAAATCCAAAATTTTAATAAACACAATCCAAATCCGATCCAGTCCAAAATCCAAAATTGAATGGATCGGTTCAGATTTCGGATATCCGATCCGAATGAACAACCCTACTTGAGTCGAAGCTTCAAACATGATTCGTATATCCCTTTTGCAGCACCGAATTCTCCTTTTAATAGCTCGACTGTTCTCCCTTTTCCTGGGTCCCATACAAAGTTTTCTAATATTTCAAATAATCCCTTTACCTTAGTCTCTTGGCCAATCTCGTTCATAACAATACTCCATTTCTCGATAAGAACCTTGTCCTCAAGGATCGGGTTAAGAACAATGTGAGTAACACTTGTTCCACCAATTGTGTTTATACGAAGGTAGTCTTTGTGACAAGAAAAGATGTGAATTATCATCATTGTGGGTTGTAGAGCAGCCTGGCAGACATTTATCATATAACTACTCCCAAGAATAGGTGCATATATGAACCTTATTTTCCAGCAATCTAGACTCAATGAAGATGATTCAGTTGACGCATTCTTGCTAACCATTACGCAACATAGTGTTGTAGGGGAAAGAAGGTTGAAAAGGTCAAAATCCCAATTGCCTTTGATTACTGTCATTGTCAAGGATAACATCACCTCTAATTACATAATTAATAATTTCAGAAGTCATGTAATGAGCATCATTAACGCATACCAACTTGATCTCCCCTCCACAAGATATATTCTTGGCTACTGTGAGAAACCTCATTCCACCAAGTGCAAGTACATTAAAATGGGCGT
This sequence comes from Nicotiana knightiana, assembly GCA_005239525.1. Taxonomy (NCBI): domain Eukaryota; kingdom Viridiplantae; phylum Streptophyta; class Magnoliopsida; order Solanales; family Solanaceae; genus Nicotiana; species Nicotiana knightiana. The sequence continues at coordinate 56,440 of ML381216.1, forward strand.
CACAGCAAGACTAGAATAGCAACTTGATCACGCCCAACTTTGTCTTATAAAAGACAAAGCGGTCGTTGTAAATATAATTTGGTTTACAGTTCGGAGTCGAATCCTCAGGGAACTAACATATCTATTACAACTTGTGGTAATGCTAATATAATCTCAGACAATTTTCGGATGCAAAATTTTTATCAATAAATATTGGATTTTGTTTAACTAAAGTAAAACAATATTGAAACTAACAATATTCTAGATTAAAGATAAATCAATGGTAAAAATATCTAAGGTATTTATTTCCCCAATTTCCGGATTAAGCCTTAACTCTTCTACTATAATCTCGCCGTAATAATCTATGAGGATTATGAGCTGTAGGTTACCGCAACTGTCTCTCGATCAATTACGATAATTTACTAGATCATTCTCTCGAACTACTCTAGCTGATAGTTTATACTGCTCAAAATTATATCACACCAAAGTTTCGTTATCCCTAACCCCACTTTTAAATTCAAGTAATGAATCTCGTCAATTACCTAAAAGTGGTGTTGTTCAACAACAATCTAACCTAGTATTCTTTCTCAAGCAACACAAGACAATTAGACACGATTAATCAAAGGCACAATCAATTAATCTCCATACAAAACGTAGTTGAACAATCATAGAATAACCCCGACTCGATTATAACAAAATTGAATCAAAACTTCATCTAACAACTGGTTCCATCAACCCTAGACGGATTGTTTAGCTACTCATGCTAAAAATATAAAGAAAGCTAAGAATAATTCATCATCCCAAAATAATGACAAAAGATGGAGAATAGAAAAACGATAATTGTAGCCGGGTCTTCTCACACTTGTTCCCCTCCTCCAAATTGATCTAAAACAAGTTTAAACCTAGATATCCTTTCTTTTGGGTGAGCCGGACCTTTTATAGGTTAAGCGGAATTGCTCCCAAGCTTCCAATTTACCCCTGAATTTACCGTGTGCTGGATGGGACTAGCGCGACCGCGCTACTGGCCGCGCTAATTGCGATGCGTTCTGTCTCTGACTACTGGCTAGCGCGGTCGCACTAATGGACGCGCTATGGTTTCGCTAATGGCACTTCAATCTGCCTGTTGTACCTGGACTAGCGTGGTCGCGCTAGTGGACGCGCTAATGGCGTATCGTTCTGCCTTCTCTTTTCTTCTTCCTTCTTTCACACGCTCTTAACTCCGAGGGGTATTTCTTGCTTCAATTTAGCTCCAAACACCATCCTAGGTCCTCATAAGCATGACTTGCTCCTACAAAACATAAAACTCCCAATTAGAGCCATTTTAACGTCATTTAACCTTCCTAGGAAAAGAAAACATAATAAAGTTGGAGTATAAATAAACGCTAAACTACATGAATCTAGCCTATTATCAACACCCCACACTTAAATCATTGCTCGTCCTTGAGCAATCCACCATACTCTATAAAGGTCCTTTCACTAAGCATTTTTCCTAATGTGTCACACCAAGAACATAGCACAAGAGTTGTGCCTAGTAGTGTAACATCTATGCCTCAAGAGTTGACTTTTACGTGTCGTGCAATATTCTTACTTCCTCAATTTACTCTATACAGAGGTCAAAACTTACCTTCCGTCATGAATCAAGTTCCCTCACATCACACAAGAGAGTAGTTCCACAAGTAATAACATTAAGAATAATTAGGAACTCAGATAGACAAAATTCACTTATTCTCAGAAATAACATTCATATGCCACAAAGATTCACCATAAGCTTGCCCGTAGTGTACTACTCTACTAATCGAACCCATTCAGCCTAAGATCAATTAGGACTTCATTTGGTTGTAATGTAGGCTAAGGGATAGGTAGGATATATTTGGATATAGTGACTAACCTCCCTAAGCACTTTTAATACAATTACTTTCGCATTCAAGACCATACTTATGCGAGGCCAGACATTCCACCGCACTTCTCTTTATACTACCCAAAACTCCTTTCGGTGCAATTGTATCAAGTCACCACTTATCAAAGACTAAATTTATTTATTCTCTTTACTCTTCTTCTTTTTTTTTCAAATGGCGCTTATTCTTATTTCCAACACAGTGCACTTTTCTTTTTATTTCATTGGCTCCACTCAAAAACCAAACCAACCACCCCCACACTTTGACTTTTATATATTTTATAACAAATCAAGTGCTCATAGGAGGTACATGGGTTCAAACAGATGGGCCGTTCAAACAATTGGGCCCGGTTTGTAATGTGGTTGCCAAAGAAACATGCTTATAGGCTTAAGGGGGTTAACTATGATAGATTACATTTCGGTGGGTATACTTTATATATCTGGCTTAACAAATAATGCCTCTATCACTTCTAATACTGAATGAAACTACTTTTTCGCTTTGCAAACACATAGGGCAATTTCTAGGCATCAAATGTGGAGCATAGAATGCAATGCAATACACCTCACACACATATGGCACATGACTCACTCCAGATTGGCTTATCAAGGAACTATTATTGAGTACTCAAATCAGTTACAAAATACAATTTTAAGGCACTCTACAAGAATCAACAACTGAGCCTAAGCGTCACACTCTAGTGTCTATTGTGTTGAGGTGTAACAACACTAAGGGATTCTTTTCCTATTTCAGTTCATTGCCCATAAGTACCTAATAAAAACTAGAAAAAAACTAAGAGAAAAAACTAACTACACCCGGTTCAAGTCAAAACCCTTGGAAAAGAACCGCGGCCCAAAGAAAAACCAAGGGGAAGTTACTACTCTACTTAAAACAAAAATCATTTTGGTATTTTCTTTAGACTTACTTCCCTCAAGAAAAATGTCTAGGAGATCTGTCGTCAGGAAGAGCCCACTATATTTTCTGAATTTTTTTTTTAAAGATTGTGATCGACTTAGACCCTCAAGAACCCCGTCGAATGAGATCCGTCGTCGGGACAAGTCGACTTAAATAGTTACACTATTACTTAAAAAAACAAAAACAAAAGCAAACAAAACTCACAAGAAAATAAGGAAAAACATATAACAAGTACATTCCTAAATATACACATGTACAATGAATTATTTCCCCACCCCACACTTAAAATGAAGACATGTCCTCATGGAATTCAAAGTAAAGCAAAGTGAGGTAGAGAAACTTCCCTGAAGGCTCACTCTTGGTCGAAGACTGTCTCCGGGTTCAGGTTACATACCCGACCCAGGGCTCGCAGCCACCCCATGATTTTCTTTTCTGATTTAGCATTTTGGGTGGCTAGCGCATCAACTCTCGACCCCAAGTCATTGACCGAGGTACATAAACATGCCATCTCCTGCTCCAGGTTATCCATCCTCTGACCTCGACGAACCCTAGACGGGCCTGCTACGTCGGCAACATGTTCCTGGGTGGGAAACTCCTCTCCCATATCTATTTGCTCGTCCTCCTCCTCCTCAGACTCGTCCTTCCCGCCATCACCATCAGCCGCTACCGCATCATTTCCAATGGTTACCTTTTCTACTCGAAAGGCATTCTCCATTGGCACTTTTCCATCTACCGCCAAATTTCCCAGCACCCCAGCTGCAAGGCATAATCTAGTGATAAGAGAGGGGAAGAAGAAGCCATACCTCTTAACTGGAAAACGAACAATCATCTCCTCGTGCATGAGCTTGGCCACGTCAAAGTTGTGGCTCGTCATGAAGCACCAGATCAGGCAAGCACGAGGAGAATTCACCTCCGAGGTGTTTGGGATGGTATCGGGCGGTTGTTGATCAAATATAGCCAACACTTCGCTTCAAAAGTGAGTGTCGATGAGTGAAACTTATTCCCGTACTTGTACCACTAAACCTCCTTGCCCGGGACACAGATAATAGGAAGAATTCCGTCCACTGAGTGAAGTGTCTACCATACTCCTCATATCCGCCGTCCATCTCCGCTACGGGACCTGGCAGCCGGTAAGCCCTCCAAATGGCTTCCACAGAGGCGTCCACCGACTTCTTCCTCACGGTGACCACATAACTCCTCTGCTCCGGACTGTTTGCATAAAATATCTTACTACCATCACATTTGCATCATCTGGCTCCTCAAAGAACACATCCAACCGATGCCGCATCGGCTCCTCGTACATCCTTGGACAGTCTAACCGTAAGGAGGCTGTATTTATGCCCCGTTCTGGTATTGCTACCGTCGATTCCTTCTCAGCAAACCGGTCCTGAGCCTTAGCGGATATGAACTTGTTATTATTATAAGGCCGAGTATCAGTGGACGCTCGAGCTCTCGATGAACCCGCTTGTCTGCTGGACGAAGATCCGGTGGATTGACGCTTTCTGGAAGGTGCCATTGTACCTACGATAAGGAAATCATTAATGCAACACAAACAAGGTGACCTAACTGTGGTTACTCAGACTTCACCTTTACAATTGGTCGCAATTAGCATTTCCATTCACTGGGCATTTAAACAAACACTTGGTGGGTATCATGTACCGGAGCCCCCAATTAATCAATTTGAACCCCAATTACCACCACAATTGCCCCAAATTCACCCAACTAAGTCAAGAGATACAACTTCACAATTACCACTATCCACAGGCACTAAGTATACACTACAACTACTTCTAAGAAGAGAGAAGAAAGAACTATGACCTAACAACAATTAAAAAGAAAACCTAACAAAATAGAAAAATAAAAGAAATGGCAAAGCGAAAACATACCTGTGGTGTGAGAAAATAGTGATAATTGAAGAAGTGTGTTGAGGTTTGAATGAGCAAAGAACTTGGGAGGATGCGAATTTGAAGTAATTTGAGGGAGGTAGAGAGGCGGTTATTTTCTTTTTTGGTGGGGAGAGAGAGTTTAGAAGAGAAGTGTTTTACGAGGAGTAGGAGAGGNACCTGCCAGCGACCTCACTAGTGCGGTCGTAGCGCGTTCATAGCGCGCCCTTGCTAATTAGACATTTTTGAATCCCTTTAGCATGGCACTAGCGCGCCCGCGCCAGTAGTGTCGAGACAAGGCAGAATGGAGACCCTTTAGCGTGGCCACTAGTGCGGTCACTAGCGCGCCCGCACTACTCCCAAGCAAAAAGGTCCTTGATTAGCACGGCCGCACTACCCCAGGCCTCAAAAATTTTACCTTTTTCTATCTTTCCTCAGTGTGGATGGATTCCACCCTCGCCTAAGCACACCAGTATGTGTTAGTACTTAAAACAATTCAAATACTATGCAACCACACTAAAACCATTACACGTTGGGTTGCCTCCCAACCAGCGTCGTATTTAATGTCGTGGCACGACAATTACAACACAACAATGGGTTGTCTCCCATGAAGCGCTTGATTTAATGTCGCAGCACAACGCATGCTCTTACCATCACTCCTCATTTGTGTATTGGGGTTCCTCTAGAGTTATTACTATGTTGTCTCCTTTTTCTTCACTCATGCCAAGGTAATGTTTCAACTGCTGCCCATTCACTGTGAATTTGTTCGTTCCATCTTTTGATTCGATCTTTATAGCTCCACTTGGGAACATTTGCACCACTTTGAACGGTCCTGACAATCGAGACTTTAACTTACCCGGGAACAACCTCAATCTAGCATTGTATAGCAGCACTAACTCGTCGGGTTTGAAGTTCTGATCCAATATGTGCTTGTCATGAATCAACTTAATCCTCTCTTTATATAGTCGATCACTCTCAAATGCGTGGAACCGGAATTCCTCAAGCTCATGCAGCCCATTAACTCTATTGGTGCCCTGTTTCCATGTCTAAGTTCAACTGCCCCAGTGACCATAGTGGTTTATGTTCGAGTTCAACCGGAAGGTGGCATGCCTTAACAAATACCAACTTGTATGGTGACATACCAATCGGCATTTTGAAGGCTGTGCGGTATGCCCACAATGCATCATCCAGCTTCTTGGCCCAGTTAGTTCTAGTTGTATTCACTGTTTTTGAGAGAACACTTTTGATTTCCCTGTTGGACACTTCGACCTGCCCGCTTGTTTATAGGTGGTACGGTGAGGCTACCTTGTGGCGAACTCCATACTTCTCCAATAAGCGTGCAAATGCTCTATTGCAAAAGTGAGAGCCATCATCGCTGATTATGGCTCGGGGGGTGCCAAAACGGGTGAAGATGTTTTTCTTTAAGAAATTGGTCACTCCCTTTGCATCATTGGTTAGGAGAGAAACTGCTTCGACCCACTTAGAGGCATAGTCAACGGTAACCAGTATATATTTGTTACCGTATGAGCTGACGAACAGCCCCATGAAGTCGATCCCCTACATGTCAAATACTTCCGCTTCTTGGATTGTGGTCATTGGCATCTCATGACGAAGGGATATGTTGCCCGTCTTTTGACATTCATCGCAGCTTTTGACCCAAGCATGGGCATTCTTGAACAATGTAGACCAGTACAATCCTGATTCTAGCACCTTTGCTGCAGTTCGGATTCCTCCAAAGTATCCACTATATGGCGAAGCATGACAGGCCTGCAAAATAGAGGGTTGATCGTGATCAGGGATACACCGCCTGATCATATTATCAATGCATATTTTGAACAATAAAGGCTCATCCCAATAATAATCACGACAATCCCGGAAAAACTTTTTCTTTTGAATTGAGGAGAAATCATGCGGTACTATACCACATGCCAAATAATTAGCAATATCCGCATACCATGGTGCCTCCTCCATTGTCATTTCCAATTATTGCTCATCCGGGAAAGTCTCAATGATATCTCCATTCTCCTTTCTGCCCCTTCCAACCTCGAGAGGTGGTCTGCCACTTGGTTGTCTGTCCCTTTTCCCATCACGAATCTCCAGGTCAAACTCTTGTAGCAACAGAGCCCAGTGAATCAACTGGCCTTCGACTCCTTCTTTGCTATCAAGTACCTAATGGCTGCATGGTCAATATAACTAATAACTTTCGAACCAATCAAATATGACCTGAATTTGTTGAAGGCAAACACTACAATAAGCATTTCCTTTTCAGTGACCGTGTAGTTCAGCTATGCACCACTCAGCATCCTGCTAACATAGTAAAATTGGGTGCATAATTTTCTCCTTACGCTGCCCCAAAATTGGTCCTATCGCATAATCACTGGCATCGCACATCTGCTCGAATAGTTGCTCCCAGTCGAGTGCAACAATGATGGGTGCAGTCAACAGTCTCTTCTTCAGCTCCTCAAATGCCAACCTGCAAACATTAGAAAAAACAAAGTGCTGGTCTTTTTCCAGCAGCTTACATAAAGGGTTAGCAATTTTTGAAAAATCCTTGATGAACCGTCTGTAGAATTCGGCATTCCCAAGGAAACTCCTCACTGCTTTCACTGACGTATGTGGTGGTAGCTTCTCAATTATGTCAACCTTCGCATGATCTACTTCAATCCCCTTTTTGAACACTCTATTTCCCAGCACTATTCCTTCTTGTACCATAAAATGGCATTGCTCCCAGTTCAGTACCAGATTTGTCTCCAAACATCGTTTGAGCACCCTTTTGAGGTTATGGAGACAGCCTTCGAATGAATCTCCCACCATGGAGAAATCATCCATAAATACTTCCATAGTGTCTTCGACCATGTCGGTAAAGATGGCTAACATACACCGCTGGAATGTGGTCGGTGCATTGCAAAGTCCAAAGGGCATTCTCCGAAAGGCAAAGATACCATACGGCCATGTGAAGGATGTTTTCTCTCTATATTCCGAAGCTATTGAGATTTTATTGTACCCCGATTATCCGTCCAAGAAATAGAAATAAAATTGCCCAGCTAACCTGTCCAACATCTGATCAATGAAGGGTAAGGGGAAATGGTCTTTTCGGGTGGCTCCGTTTAGTTTCCTATAATCCATGCAAATCCGCCACCCGGTGACTATACGAGTTGAGATCAACTCGTTCTTCTCATTTTGTACCATAGTCATATTACCCTTTTTCGGTACACACTGGACGGGGCTCACCCAATTGCTGTCAGAGATGGGACCCGCGTCTAGCCACTTGATCACCTTTTTTTTACTACCTCTTTCATATTCGGGTTCAGCCTTCGTTGATGTTCCATGGAAGGTTTGTGACCTTCTTCCAGAAGAATTTTGTGCATGTAGAAAGCTGGGTTGATACCCTTTATGTCTGCCATGGTTCAACCAATGGCAGTTTTGCACTCTTGCAACACTTTCAGTAATTGTTCAACCTGCACAGCTAGCAAACCAGATGATATGATAACAGGCAAAGTAGAATTGGGACCCAAGAAAGCATACCTGATGTGGGCTGGAAGTGGCTTCAGCTCCAGTTGTGGTGGTGTCTCAATTGATGGTTTTGCAGGTGGTGTAGCTCTCTCTTCTAAATAGAGGGGCTCAACTCGAGGTTCCCTCTTCCAAAAGCCTTGGCCTTCGAGTGCCATGACCCATTCTGCCAACCCTTCGCCATCCATTTCCTCTAAATTTGTCAAACAGGCTTCCAATGGATCTTTGGCATTAAGGGTATCATCTTCATCATATAGGATCATATCCACCGCCTCCACTAGTGAGCAGTTTGCATATTCACTGGGTCTCCTCATGGATTGTTGGACGTTGAATATCACTTCTTCATTGTTCAACCTCATTTTTATTTCGCCAGTCTCACAATCAATCAGTGCTCTCCCAGTGGCTAAAAATGGCCTTCCCAAAATGATGGGAATCTCCTCGTCTACTTGGCAGTCCATAATAACAAAGTCCGCAGGGAATACAAACTTCCCCACTTACACCAACACATCATCAAGAATCCCTGTTGGTCTTTTGACCGTGCGGTCAACCAGTTACAACATCATAAAAGTCGGCCTAGCTCTGCCAATGCCCAGCTTTGTGTACATTGTCAAAGGCATCAAGTTTATGATGGCTCCTAAGTCACACAATGCCTTTGCAAAAGCGTAACTTCCCATGGTACACGGAATAGTGAAGCTACCTGGATCAGACATCTTTTGAGCCATGGGTCTAGTCACTACCGCACTGCATGTCTGTGTTAGAGTTACTGTGGACAGGTCTTGAAAGTCAAATTTCCGCGACATCAGGTCTTGCGTCATCTTTGCATAGCCTGGCATTTCTCTTAAAGCATCCATCAGAGGAATATTTAATTGAATCTGACGAAGCATCTCCATAAATTTCCTGTATTGATCCTCTTTCTTTTGTTTTGCCAATCCCTGAGGGAATGGTGCAGGCATCACTTTTTGTCCACTGCTTCTGGTTGTTCTTTGTTGGAATTTTGTGGCACAAGCAGAGCCACTTGTTCTGCAAATTGTTCACTTTCTTTGGCCTTACCCTTTTCAACCTAGGCTTGTTCAACCACCACTTCAGTGAGTTCTGCTGATTCATCTATCTCAACTGGAACTGGAGTGGTTGGTGTAGTCTTTCTTCTGGGTTGAGCAACCTCTTGCTCCCTGTCTAAATTTCTCCCATTCCTAAGACTAACTGCCATCAGCTGATTCGGGTTTTGCTCCTTTGGATTAATGTTTGTGTCAGCCGGTAATTTCCCCTGGGGGCGGTTATTCAAGGCCATGGACACCTGCCCCAGTTGAGTTTTAATCCCCTTAATTGCTGAATCATTACTACCAACTTTTCATGCATCTTACAATTCGTGCCAATGAGTTGTTGCAGCATACTCCTGATCTCTACCATGTTGTTGTCTTGCTATTGATGGGGTGGTTGATATGTCAACTGTTGCTGGTTCTGCTGCTAATAGCCTTGTTGTCTCTGATATGGAACCAATTGGCCTTGTGGTCGTACACCTCCAGGTTGTGGCATGTTAAGTCTGTACTGCTAGTTGGGTGTTGGTCCTCATTGTTGTCCTCTTTTCCTCTGACCCCCAAAATTGTTAACATAATTCATATCCTCTCTGGGAACCTGGTTGTCACCTTCTCCACTCCATGAACACACATAAGACTGATTGATGAAAGGAGTACACAGTTCTCCATTTGTTGTATCAACGATATGCACTTGCTTTGTACCCATCTCACCAATCTTCTTTGTCAGTATACTCATCTGGGTCATGAGTGTGGCTATGTTCTCTGCATGTGAATTATTTGGGTCAAGAGGAACTGAATGCACTATCGGTGTCAGGGTCGTACCTCTCATCATCCATCTTGAATTCTGAGCCATTTTGTCAAGAAGGATTTTGCACTCGGTAAATGTCTTGCTCAGAAAAGCACCCCCAACTAAAGCGTCTACATTTGCTTTCAAATTGTCTGCTAGCCCGATGTAGAATCTCTGGCCGAGCATTTGGTCTGGAATACTATAGTGAGGACACTTCACTAACATCCCTTTGAATATTTCCCAAGTCTCCTGCAAGGTCTCAGTGGGCTTATTCTTGTACTGCAATATCTCGTCAATCTGTCTTGCAGTCTTGTCGGGAGGGTAGAACTTATTCCGGAACTGCTTGACTAATTCCTCCCACGTGGCAATGGATTTTATTGGGAGTGAATTCAGCCAAGTCTGAGCTTCCCCAGTCACTGAAAACGGGAACAGTAGCAGCTTGATGGATTACGGGGTCACATTTGGCTGCCTTTAGGTCACATAAATTGACAGAAAATTTTCAGGTGTTGTTGAGGATCCTCAATGTGTGAGCCGGAGAACAACCCCTTACTATGCAGAAGATGTAGCATATTGTTGGTGATTTGGAATGTCTCCGCTTGTATTTGGGGCACAATAATGGCAGTGGCCAGGTTGTCAGCAGTTGGTTGTGCCCAATCATAGAGTGCAGCTTCTGGCACAAGAGGTGCCACCACTCCATCGTTTGGTACAGAGGTACCCCGTTGTTTGCGTTGACGTTATCCACGTTTTCCATTTCAAGTTGCGGTAAGTTTTTGACCTTCTTGTTAGCAGGGTTTAATGCCCAGAATGTTTTCTCGGGGTATGAGAGTCCTTCAAGAGGTTCACCAGTCCTCGAAGAGTTTCTAGGCATACACCTGCATCACACAAGAATTCAACCGTGAGAATTTCAATGAAAAATTATTTGACACCGTGGAAAATTGAGCTAAACTAATAATTCTAGCAATACTTCTGAGTTGTAACAAATAACGTTGTTAGTTTCTCGGCAACGGCGCCAAAATTTGATCACGTCCAACTATGTCTTATAAAAGACAAAGCGGTCGTTGCAAATATAATCCGGTTTACAGTCCGGAGTCGAATCCTCAGGGAACTAACCTATCTATTACAACTTGTGGTAATGCTAATATACTCTCAGACAATTTCCGGATGAAAGATTTTTATCAATAAATATTGGGTTTTGTTTAACTAAAGTAAAACAATATTAAAACTAACAATATTCTAGATTAAAGATAATTCAATGGTAAAAAGATCTAGGGTATTGATTTCTCCAATTGCCAGATTAAGCCTTAACTCTTCTGCTATAATCTCGTTGTAATACTCTATGAGGATTATGAGCTGTAAGTTACCACAATTATCTCTCGATCAACTACGATAATTTACTAGAGCATTCTCTCGAACTACTCTAACTGATAGTTTATACTGTTCAAAATTATATCCCACCAAGTTCCGTTATCTCTAACCCCACTTTTAAATTCAAGTAATGAATCTCGTCAATAACCCAAAAGTGGTGTTGTTCAACGACAATCTAACCTAGTATTCTTTCTCAAGCAACACAAGACAATTAGACACGATTAATCAAGGGACCAATCAATTAATCTCCATACAAAATGTAGTTGAACAATCATAGAATAACCCCGGCTCGATTATAACAAAATTAAATCAAAACTTCATCTAACAATTGGTTCCATAAACCCTAGACGGATTGTTTAGCTACTTATGCTAAAAATATAAAGAAAGCATAGAATAATTCATCATCCCCAAAATAATGACAAAAGATGGAGAATAGAAAAAACGATAATTGTAGCCGGGTCTTCTCACACTTGTTCCCCTCCTCCAAATTGATCTAACACAAGTTTAAAACCTAGATATCCTTTCTTTTGGGCGAGCTGGACCTTTTATAGGTTAAGCAGAATTGCCCTCAAGCTTCCAATTTTACCCCTTAATCTACCGTGTGTTGAACGGGGACTAGCACGGCCGCGCTCGTGGGCCCGCTACTGGTCGCGCTAATTGCGATGCATTCTGTCTCTGACCGTTGGGCTAGTGCGGCCGCGCTAATGGACGCGCTATGGCCGCACTAAGGCACTTCAATCTACCTGTTGTACCTAGACTAGTGCGGTCGTGCTAGTGGACTTGCTATAGGCCGCGCTAATGGCGTATCGTTCTGCCTTCTCTTTTCTTCTTCCTTCTTTCATACGCTCTTAACTCCGAGGGGTCTTTCTTGCTTCAATTTAGTTCCAAACACCATCCTAGGTCCTCATAAGCATGACTTGCTCCTACAAAACATAAAATTCCCAATTAGAGCCATTTTAACGTCATTTAACCTTCCTAAGACAGTGAAGCATAATAAAGTTGGAGTATAAATAGATGCTAAACTACATGAATCTAGCCTATTATCACAACTCAGTGAACGTGAATTATGTTGGACCAAGTTCAAGCATGTCCCCAAGTGTAGCAACTTTTATACTTTGGCATATGATGTTTCTTAACAAAGTAGTGTCACCCTTGACCAAAAGCAATTCTCCAGAGGAATTAGCTACATGAAGGAATAAGGCTATCTTCGGTGAACGGGGAAGCAAATTTTGGTTTGTGTCAGCATAAGAATAGCTACCAGGTAAAGCAATTGCAAGAGGTGCGTGAGACCTTACACAAATCCAATGAGCAATATAAAAGTGAATAGAGCTTTTTGAACGAGTAACTGATAGTGCCAAATCAAATTGCAAATTGTAGGAGTTCACAATCCCTGGTTGTCCGGGATCCCACCCTCTAGTCTTAGAGTTAGAATAAGCAAGGAAACAAAGTTTCTCAATATATCCCAACAGTAGTACCTCCACATTCTCTATAGAACCTGCTAGAGTTAATAATGCGAAATTTATTCCAGGATCCCATATACAAAGAGCCAATGCAGTTGCGCAAATGGTTACGACAAGGAAATTAGCACCATGAACAAATGGAAATTGATTCAAAATATGGTGATCACTGAATCCCCAAGAAGAACTTTCATTGACATCTTCAAGAAGTACTTTAACTGAATACTGTGCACTAGTCAGAATGGCACCCTCTTTCTCCATAACAAAATTATCAAAATAGTGATCGTAAAAAAATATAGGGTCCATGAAAAATTCAGCAAGATACATGTCTTCAAAGGTCTCCAATTCAACTATCCATATAGGAGGGCTGCTATCAACAAAGGAGGTATCGATATACTTTGTTGGCATATCTCGTTCCAGTTGTTCATTCGGCAATATATAAATTTTTGTATCTCCCAAAGCTTGGCATCCAAAGAATACCACTCTATTTTCAAGCTCTTATGTGTTGTGACATTCCGAAAACCATCAGGCCCCAAGGACACAGATGGTTGATCTAATAAGATAGGAGAAAATGCTGCAATCTTGGCACATTCACCATCTAAATCTATTGTGGTGATAAGCGGAATAAATCCCTCAATCTGTTTTAAATCTTCAGATGCAACAGATAAAAGCACACCCGAATCAACCTTAAATTCTTTTCCTTTATCGAACCACTCGTCCACACCACTACAAAATAGGATAGTCCCTATTGTTGATTCAGACACATAGCAACGAGATGCGCAAGCCCTCATATGACAGCAATCATAAGTATCAAGTATGTGGTGATCGTTCAAATTGAAACTAACATGCACAACGAGTGTTTGACCACAAACAAACTTATCATCTGAGACCAAGCTAGCAAAAGGATCAACAATCAGAGGTTCAAATTGAATGAGTTGTTCGTTGGTATTTTGCTGAGGCATTTTAGCAAACACCTGGTCCTCCCCGACTTGTTCAGATTCCAATTCGGATTTCATCCTAGAGGTAAGGGCTGTTGCATTCGAAAGCTTCTCAGGTTCAACACACAAACTCACAGAGAAAGTAAATGGCTCAATCCTACTAGGTACAAGATGATCATGTCCGACAAGAGGGACAAGAATTGCCGTATCACTTTGTTCATCACTCTGGGGAAATTCGTCAAACACCTTGTCTTCGACTGGTGTGCACTTGTCTCCACCATGTAAACTAGAGTTAGGATTATGTATAGCAGGGACTTGAAGATCTGTGAATGAACCGAAGGAAGAGGAATGAATTTTGGAGTTCGGTGTGGTAACCGAAGACCCAGCAGCCATTGTATTAGGGAAAACTCCAATAGACATTGCAGCAATTGCTTGTTCTGTCTTGTTGGCTGGCCCGAAAGCAGATTCAAGCTCATAGAAATTTGAATTATGTTGCAGATTAGTAAAGGTCCATTTCTGAAAATGCCGAAGAAACTTCTCCTTGAAATAGTTCCAATCATAGAATTGTTTAGTGTGAAATAGCAACTCAAACCAAGAGAGGGCATCACCGTCAAGGTAGAAGGATGGAAGAGGCAGCCAGTCCTTCTTGGAGAAGCCAAGGTATGTGAAATACAGCTCGGCTCGAAAAAGCCAGCTCTGCGGGTTGCCGTCGCCACTGAATCAAGGTAGAAACATAGTTATCGTTGGGGTCCGAGAATGAAAGCACCAATGTCATAAACCCGAAATTCCTCACTATATAATAAGAACGAGAATCACTAATTACAACATTGAGATTCCAATTGCAACACTCAGACTACTATATGGAAATTAAGTAACTACGAATAGAGATAAGAATGGGGATTAGAAGCAAAACTCAGAGAAAGGGGATGAGGTACAGATTTAGAAGAGGAGATGAGACGCACAATCTTGAGCCGAAGCTTCAAACATAATTCGTATATCTCTTTTGCAGCACCGAATTCTCCTTTTAATATCTCGACTGTTCTCCCTTTTCCTGAGTCCCATACAAAGTTTTTTAATATTTCAAATAAGCCCTTTACCTTAGTCTCTTGGCCAATTTCGTTCATAACATATTATCGGGGCAAGTAACATGATACAAAAACTTTTGGATCAAATCAATTTTAAAAACAATTATGAATAATATTTCTTTCGGTTCATAATAAGTGATTAATTTATTTTTTTATTTTGGTAAAAAATAAATGTCATTTATATAATCAAGAAAGAATTCAATTTGTTTTTATAAAATAACCCTAATATAAATATTCCTAAAGGGTTCACTAAATATTTAATTAAAAGTAATTTAGTTATACTAAATATTTTTATTTTAAATTTAGTATACTTATTGTGAATAGGAGGAAGTAACTAAAATGTTAGTAATTTTTGCTACTCTCATAAATGCACAGCGGAGAGTTGGTCATAATGTGAGAAAGTTGAGGCCCTGCTCTTGCTTCTATCTCGTTCTCTTTTCCAAAGTTCAGTGGACTTATGTCCTGTGCAATTAACGTGATATTTGTTGTGACAGGAATTGGTTAGCTACAATCCAAAATATTCACGAGACACAAGGAGCAATCATTCAGAGACCACTATTATCGTTGGCAGTGCAAATTCATTTCACCTGTCAACAATAAGAAAGTGAAATTATTTTTGCAAACTAAAGGGATGAAACCGTTTTAAAATACAAAAGTAAAACATACTCCTCCTTCAACAGAAAGATGAGACTTTATCCTTTTCTAAAAAAATTAAAACAGTTTAACTTAAATTCTAATTTTACTTTTAACGAAAGTTTTTTATAGTCCTATAAATATAATATTTAAGATCATAATTGCAAAATTTATAACCACATAATTGTTACAACATATTTAAAATTAAAAATTTCAGAACTTTAATTTTTTTAAATTTGTGTCTAGTTAAACTATGTAGTACTTAAATTGAAACTGAAGGGGTATTAAATTTTGAGCTAAAAGCAGCCCCTGTTTTTCACATTCGAGAACCTCAATCCTTTCCTTAGACCAAAATGATTCACCAGGAATGAGATAAAGGATTGGCACCTATCACAATTCACAAATTGAGAATAAGCCACATTTATTGGATTCAAGAACGAAGCAGCAATCATGAACTACAAGCTACCCAAGAGAGGGGATAAACAAAAAGGTAAAAAGGAGTAAAAGGAACTTCAATTTATTGGAAACGTTCACCATGAAGAAAATACATGCTAGTTGCTATGATTCTGGTCTGACTCAATCCCTTTACCATTTTGTTGAGGAGAAAAAGATGTGTTCATCAAATCTAAACCCAAGTTTTTGTTTTGTGATTTCATCCATAACCTTAATCATCTCCTCTGAAAGATGGTTCTTGGAATCACCTACTTTTCCTTGTCTGAAAAATATGTTGTTTGCAATAGTAGGGATAAAAAATCCAGTTTGTGTACCATCTTTATTCACCTCCAAACTACTTAGCTTCTCAAAGCTGCAAAGTTCTGTTATTTTCTCTATAATGCCTTCACTTTCTTCCTCCAAAGAAAAAGGTTGACCCAAGAAATCTGCTAATTTCTTTGCATGAAAGATTGGATCTTTCTTCAAATCCTCGTACCTTAAGAAAAATACTTTCTTTGGAAATTCTAAGCTGGCTTTATAATATCCCATTACATGATCCCAAAATGGACCAAAGGGGGAACGCCCTTCAGTAAATTGATCAAAAGCTTCTTGCAGAGAAATGGGAGGCAGATCTTTGGGTCTTAATTTCTGCACAAAATGCCAGCAAGAAGCTAACACATCTTTTGGGTCACGAAACACGTACACTAGTTTGCACTTGGGGTTGGAGTCTTCACCACCTAGTATAGACTCTGGTAAAGAATTGAAAGCAAGATGAGAATGCATAAGAGAAGTGTTTGGTGTTGGATTTGTTGGGTGCTTAAATGCATACGCCTCTAACTGGGGTACTAACTCATGTGGATTTGAAGAGAGCAAAGGGTGTGTTTTATAATCATATTTTGTTCGGTTTGTAATGGCAAAAAGAAGGGCCTTGAGCCATGTTGTCCCAGATTTTGGGTAACTGGCTAATAAGACATCATTTGGTTTTGGCTTAAAGTGTTGCTGAAGAGCTATAAGACCTTGGAGTATTCCTGTAGGATACCAAAAGTCTTTGTATTGGTGAACATGCTCAGTCAACCAACCTCTTTCTTTTGGAAGATCAGAGAGAATTATATCAGGATAATCTTGGTGATTTTTGTGGCTTGTTTCATTGGTGTCACCATTTGTGAGGAAAGGAGAGTTTTGGGTAGAGAGTAAGCTTGCCATTGAGTTAATGGAGTAAAGGGTGTGGAAACTCTTGCCACATTTATCGGCCAAGTAGAAGGGCACAAGAGCTTTAAACACAAACTTATGATACGGGCGCTTTCCGACCACCTAGGCCCAGAACGGACAATCAGGAGCCGTGCTGGCACAAAGGTTTCTTTACCTCTGGTTAATGGTTATAAACCATGGTAACATATTCGTGAAACACGAGGCACTTTGATGAAGATATTTGGAGTAAGATGGTGCCTTTTTTTAATTATTATTTTTGGTGCAGGAAGTGTCTCTTTCATCTTCTTTGTCCGTTCTCTATCACAGTTTATATGTGATGTACTAGTCTATATACGCTAGCAATTATTTTCATAATTTGATTCTGGTAATCTCATTGATTGCCTATTTTTAATAATTTAATCAATGAATATCATATAGGATGGTGTCATTAATCATTTGATTTCGTATTCAGCACACACACACACGAGTAATTTGTTTTAGAGTGCATTTTGAATTGTGACATGATCAGACCTGGTACGATCTTCAATTTAAGAATTTCCTACTAGAAATGCAAGGCTTCTATTTCATTTTTAGAGTTCCAATACATCGGAAAACCAAGACCTAATCTTACAGGACCATCAATTGGATTTCCTGCCAAGTTTTGCCAGTCAGTGGTTTGGCCTCTATTCTAAGTTCGAAGTAATGAAGTAAAGAAATTTGTTGAGACTGGTTACCAATGGAGAAACAATGAACGTCAAGAAAAACATAGTAGTCGCGCTGATGCTATAATATCATAAATATTCAAAAATAAAGCACTTACATATGTTGCAGAACTTATATGTTACAGCAACTAAAATAATTGAATTCGCGTACAGATCAACAAAAGAACAAAGATAAATATTTACCTAGATGTGATCAAAGGAACAAGATTATTACAAAATTGTTTGAAAAACTTTTCTATCATTTGTAGAGACGGAGAATTGCTCTAGTGTATCATATCATATTACTTTTTTACTCTACTTAACTGAAACAAGACTAGGTAAGAATCCCTACTAGGGCAAAATTGTCTATTTCTAATTCTACAATGATGTAAAATACAATCCTAAAACTTTAAGAATGGGGACTCAGTATGTATGTTATCGTACTCGAAAAGTATAGCATTTCAATGTGTAGCGCAATCCTGAAGGTATGGGTGAGTCTGGTTTACATACCGTTCCCACAAAGGCCTATACCTGCTAATGCCCAACTTAAGCCATGGTTTCATGTTTCCATTGAAGTGAATCACCGCTGCACTCTCTATCAGGCGATTGTCAACATTCGCGTCATAACCTAATCCCAACACGTGCCACCTCCGATCAAGTGGCTCCGTCATTCCATAAAAAGCTAATAGTCCAGGTGGAAGGGTTCCCAGCTTCCAAATCGTCCTATCATCATTTTGTTCTATCCAGTAATGATATCGAGCAGTAACATTTGCTTTCCTCCACGCAATCAGATCAAAAACATTCATACCAAATGCCCATCCACAGGCCTGGGGATCAAACTTAGAGCTTATGAGTGGATTTGAGAAATTGAGATACTTGTAATAACGATGGAAAGCTTCAAGACAAGTTTCCACTGCTCCATTCACATTTCCATGCAAATCCAGTGAAAAGAGAGGTGTCAGATCTTTCTGAACTACAACGTCGTCATCAAGAAAGACAATCTTCTCCAACTGGGGGTAGATCTCTGGAATGTAAAACCGAAGGTGATTCAACAAATATATATACTTCGGATTCCGGAACTTTGGCTCGATACTTGTATCCATAGATCCGTCAAAATAATACTTTCTGGTGTCTGCCGCCAATAGCTGTTTCACAGCAGGAGAATAAGACGAATTCAACCAAGCGAAGTTGTCAATATTCTGTACTTCTACGGTAGAACCTTTGAAGTCATTGTTCAGAAACCAAGCCTGCATCAGTCCATAGTGTATTGAATCTGTTACGATATGGAAAATAAGCTGCTTAGGGTGATCTGCATTAGCCACGGTTGAGTTGATAACTACTGAAACAGCAACCAGATTATCTGAAAATATGCAGAAGTGATACAAGTTATTGTCCACTAAACGGGGTGAGTTTCTCCTCTCATCTGCAAAATCTTGCAGCGACTTTCTTGTTAGCCAGTCAGCCATGAGCTTGATTTCCAGGCAGTGCAGGTTTTTGGGCAGGGACTCAGCTGTTAGCTGTCCAAACATCATACTCTGAACAGATGCTGCATTAGCACGCTCTTCAAGAGCTTGAATATGTGATTTCATTGTCATCATAGTTGTAGCAATATCATAATGGGCATCCTGCGCCTTAAGGATGAGAGAAGATAGACTTCGAATGATCGGCTCAGCTTCATCTAGAGAAATGGGTTCTTCTTTCATTGCCGCCTTTGATAGTAAAAATTGACAACTTCTTATCTTTGAACTTAGCTCCCACGCAAGATGAAGGTTATTGTGCTCTTTTGCTATAATGATGTAAGCTTTGGCTAGTGTCATTTGCTCTGCTAATTGTCTGGCGTATGAATTAACACTTGACATTTCTTGTGTGAGATTCAGACGCTCATGCACAACCTGTTCATTCCTGGACTCAATTTCCTGGAACAACGAAAAAACTTAAGCCACTTGATTACCTAAGTATTTTAGAGGTAAAATAAAATAAGATAGAAATCAGCCAATTTATCCGCTGAAAGACAACTATATCTGTGAAATCCAATACTTTGGCAAATAAGACCCATCAAAAAAGTATAGGGAAATGGGATCACTATTCTCATTTCTCACTAAGACAGATGACTAAAAATAGAACTGCTAATCAACAATAACACTTTGTACCTACTAATCCATAATTTCAATCCTTCTTAATTTACAGTGTGCACTTCAAAAGGGCCTTAAATAGTTTGAGTTACTTTTACATATTGTTAAGTCATTGCGCTAAACGAGTAATGAATCAGATGGGCAATCACTTTCAAAAAATCTCATTAAAAGAAAACTACAAGAAACACAATAGCACATTCTACGTTTGTGCATACTTTTATTTAAACAAAAGATTTAATTGTTTCTGCTAAAAGAAACTCTGACAAGTAAATGATCAAATTTTGTATTAAGTGGCTATGTTGGGAGCAGGAATCAGTAGCTAGCGATGGACAAATAAGAAATTGATGGTAGGTTGCTGCCAGTCTATTCTTGTATTCTCTTATTCCTAGTTCTATATTACTTGTTGTGTCATTCGCTTCCATTACCTTATTGCATTGATGCTGCTATTGTTTGTTGCTTTATTTTTATCGTTCCTTGAGCCGAGGGTCTATCAGAATTAGCCTCTCTACCTTTATAGGGTAGGGGTAAGGTCTGCGTACACACTACCCTCCTCAGACCCCAGCTATGATATTAAACTTAGTTTGTTGTTGTTGCTGCCAGTCTATTGGAAGGGAGAATGGTAGAAAATAGGAAGCAAAACTAGGTGAAGGTAGATCTAAGGATGAGATTGTGGAAAGGCAGCGATAGTGGTAGTTAAGTGCAGAGGATCTGATGCCACCATTTTTCTCAAAATAATTAGCAGAATCAAGAAGATCAAAAGTCACCATAGACACAAGCACATCTCCAGTAAAAAAGATCAGAGCAGACAAAAGAAAAAGTAAATTATTTATCAACAAGATCGAGAAAACCAAGTTTCCAGTCCCCCATAGGCACTTCTAATAACAATTATATAGAGATCAAGTGACACAGTTCTAGTGCTTAAAGAAGATTTTCAGTCTGGTTTTAATTGTGGTACTTCATCATTGATGTCAACTTCAGCAGCAGATTCTGAAGTCCAAGAACCTTTATCTCTCTGAGATAACAAGTAAAGTCCTGAGGTTCATGACCACAGCATATTGGCATGTGTTGGAAAATCATGTATTCTCTCCTTGTCTCACGCTACTGTGCATAACTTTTATTCACCTTTTTCATTTGTTAACAAGTGAGAAAGACAAAGGTATAAAGAAGCCACAACAAGCCACTAGCATTTGCTAGAATCTCGTCGTCATATATATTACGCTCCCCTCCCCAAGACAACCATATAAAGAAGTGGCCGTGGCTACATAAATTGAGTACATATGTGTACAACTACGCGTTAACCCCAAGCAAGTAGGGATCGGCTATATAAATCCTCACTGACCATATCGCTCCGTTTAAGCATATCTTTTACAGATGTGTATAATAGATATTTTTACCCCTGTCAGTGCAGACCAATTGAAAAACTTTCAAAGGGCAGTGAAGAACCAAGATCTAGTTGAGTAGTTCTCAATAAAATATCGTCACCTGCTGTTGAAAGTAAAGGCTTGAGCTACCCTGAAGTCACTTGCTTATGAAACAACTTTCGGAAAGGAATGCATAAATCGCAGTCACCCAAATGTTCCAGATTCTGGCTTAGGGCACATAAGATAGAGAATCAATGCGGAATGGCCCCACAAAGTTCATTACTTGATCAGAATTGAAGTTATATAAAATAAGAGAACAAGTCATCACACATGTTAATGCATTGAAAATGAAGTGCAGATTCACCATCCTAGAAAGCTACCAGAAAACAAACATGTCTAGTATAAAAATAAAAGAGAGCACATTCCCAGATCATAAAACTCCCTAGAAAAAAGAAGGAACATTTCTACTATATCAAAAAGCAAGTTCATTGAGCTTGAACTATTATATATGATTGCCAAAGCAAGAAAAATTACGAGAACCAATGTATGATCTGGGTCTAGAATGTTCCAGGCTTACCAAAATAGGTTGTTCGACGTGATCCTGGTGGTCATGGTGATGATGAACTACAAACAAAACGAAACCTGCAATTGTGAATATTCCAAGAAGCGACCAGATCCAACAAGATAGCCTCCTTCGAACCGGGCGCCGATAATCGGCCGCCCGCCGCCGCATCTTTTACCCTTCTCTTCCACAGGAAATGAAATCAACCTATCCCCTGAGATTGAATCCACAAGTGGGAACAGATAAAAAGCCCAAATCTTTTGACACCCAAATCAAGAATTTAATTAAACCCGTCCTTATATTCAATCAAGGGTATTGCAGCAAACTCATTGGTCAGATTCGATCAATAAAGGCAACGGAATAAAGAATGAGCTTAAGCAACGTGGGATGCCAAAATGGTCTTCGCCAAAAGCATAAAAAAACTGACCCTTTTATCAAGCCTTAATAAGATTTTAAAAGCGAGTTGTGATACAAAAAATGGGTATAGGAGAAAAGCTAAGTGAAGGCGAGTTGAAGAGTAACATTGGGTTGAATGTGAAGAGGACAACTTTTTAAGGGGGGAAAGAAGGAGATGGGGGAGGGTCTGTTTTCGGTTCACGTAGCAAAGGAGGCAATTGAACAAATCTAATAAAGGAGGGGCACTGAGCAGGGCCAGCACATGAAACATCAGCATGTGCCACTGTGTTTACAAGCAAAGCCCTGTGCTGTGTAGTGAGAACCTTTACAATGTCTCGCCGGTCATCCTTGTGCTGAGAGTTGACACTCAACTGATGGAAGAATATTATTAAAATAGTGTAGTATTTGAAAAGAAAAGAATTATCACATCAAAGTTAAAATGAGATAGATTAATGAATTAAGATTCTAAAATAAATTGAAAATAGTAGTATACAAATTAAATGATGTCAAATATTTTGAAACATCCCAACTTTCAAATGAAAATAATGTTTAAATAAATTGAAAGGGAATTTGTGATGCCCCTGACATAGGGCAGGCCGATGGAGGCAGGTTAAGCAGGATCGATAATGGTAGTTTTTTAGGCTAATAAGCTTCTGAATAAAGGATGCGCATGTCACCTTAAACGAATCCCACATAGGAATATGAGAGGAAAATGAAGAACTTTGTAAGGCATAACACAATTCACATGGTACGCACGTTTTTGGGCTCGATGTGGCGTAGCCCAGAAAGACAAATCCGTGTGTGCCTAGGCCCAAAGCGTATAATACGTTCCATGGGTTTGAGCCATGACAAATATGATATCGGAATTGAATCTCCCTCATTACGACGGTAGGACAAACCTCACTGCCAGACAATGACGAGCTAGCTGGACTCTTACGTAATTGAGTATAGAAAAAGGAATCGTCTTATGTGCGGATTGAAGTGCGTGATAGAGATAGATGCTTTCGTAAGTTTACTTTTTTTAGGAAAGCTAAATTCTTTTAGTCTTCCAGGGGAATCGAATCTTAACTAACTAACGTATTGTAATATCAACTCCTACCCTAAGATAAGAAGGTTCCTGTCCTCAGGTCAGGGAATAGAGCTAACTGCATCGGATAGAATAGCAATTCCTAGTCCGAATCCTGGATCTGGTTCACGCTTGAAAGCAACAATTCTTCTTCCAATTTCGTATTTCAAATTGTGTATATATGGGGATATCGCAACTATTATACATACGCGAGGAAGGTAATCACAAAAGAAAGAAAATGGGTTCTTCTTTCTTTTATCACTTAGGAACCGTGTGAGATGAAAGTCTCAAGCACGGTTTTGAATAAGAGAAAAAAGTGAAGAATCCTCTTTTCGACTCTCACTCCCCCACTCCAGTCGTTGCTTTTCTTTCTGTTACTTCGAAAGTAGCTACTTCAGTTTCAGCCACTCGAATTTTCGATAATCCTTTTTATTTCTCATCAAACGAATGGTACCTTCTTCTGAAAATCCTAAATATTTTTAGCATGATATTAGGAAGAGAGTATTATATATAATACTTGATGATGCAAAACTTGGGTTGTCTGTCACTGTATGGTGATTATAACAAAATAAATAAATAGGACACTATAAGAAAGCAGAGTATGATAAACATGTGTATCTATAGCTAACCTCCAGATATGGTGAATTTGTATTTGCTGGGTTAGTGAAAACCAAAGTCTTGTAGCATCCCACAATGATCTTGTAGTACAATCTCCAATATGGTCGCTAGCACATGTTTCATACTAGCTCTACCTTTATTATTAGCGTCTCGGCGATTCCAAATAATAATGTGCATGACTCCATTGTGAATTATGGATCTCTCTACTCTCTAGATTGTTGTCTTTCAGTGTTAGCTCCATCTAAGGCTAGCAAGTTGGCCGGTCCAGGACCGGAACCGGCCCAGGACCACGGTCCATATGGGTTGTGGGCTTGAACGATCCTAACCTTTTAAGACCGGGACCGGGGGAGGTGGGCCTGGCAAGTGGGTCGGTCCTTTGCGTGAGGCCCGTGAGACCGTACCGTTTGAGACCGGGACCGGAGGGACCGGTCTTAGAGGGCCCAAACAGTCCCAGCGGCTCTAATTTTTTTTTAAAAAAAAATCTGCCCGTTGGGCATTTAAAATGTAGTCGTTGGCTATTTACAAAATAGCCATTTAACCTCCCAACTTTGTTTTAACCCCAAACTTTTTTATAATTATACTTTTCCCCTATTTTCAACTATAAATACCCCCTCATTCTTTTATTTTTCTCAAAAATCATCAATTTCTCTCTAATTTTCTTCTATTATTGCTTACTTTATTATTGCAATTTGTGAAAAAATTGTGAAATTGGTGAATTGAAGTCTTCAACAATAATTAATTTTCAACAAGTTGTTCGTTAATTCGGTAAACTTGTTCCAACTCTTAAGTCTTAATATTATAGTTTTATTTGTTTTATTTACTTTGTATTGCTTGATTAATTAAGATGGCTTATTCCTTAAAAAAAAGTTTAGTAAAAATAAGGGAAAATTCAAGAGTGGTGAATCTAGTGGCCAATATGTTCCTCCTCTACTTCCCCCGGCTCCCCGACCCAAACATGTTACCCGTCCTACACCTGCTATTCTTGATAGCGATAATAGTTTATTACAATTTATCGAGAGTCAATTTTACCATAATATTGCACCCGGTGAACAATTAAACCATGAATATATAAATGCTCTTTATGGTAATCCAACTATTGATAAAAATGATGATGAAGAAATAGATTTTGATGAAACGCAGTCGGATGACGATACACCCACTAGTCACGTTCCTGAAGTTAACCCAACTAATAATCCTCCAAATGATGCCCTGTCTTACTCTCCTGTTACTATCCCTACTTTTTCAAGACAAGCTTCTAAACGGAGCGAAACATCTATTGTTTGGTCATTTTTTATTCAACTAAGAAAAAAAATAGGGCTAAGTGTAAAACTTGTGGCAAAGAGTTAGTTTTTAAATATGTTGGAGGTCAGGAGAGGGGGGGGGGGGGGGTGGGGAGGGGGCGGGAACTTTGGCTAGACACATATTGATACACCCTCAAGATAAAGTCAGATATCTTCATATGAAAGTGTTGGCCGAGGGGACAAGTGTACCTAGTCAGGTTGACCCTATTACTAGGTCAAATCAATTTCAACCGGGAATTAACACTGTTACCGGTGGTATTTTATATTATGATCCAAAAAAGATCGGGAAGAATTGGCAAAAATAGTTATTGTTATGTGCTTACTCTATAGTTTTTCCTCTAACTCTCACTTTGTGCATTATATGGGAAATTTTTTTAATCCTACTTATAAAGGTTTTCCTCTCACAACCGTAAAGAGCGATATTTATAAATATAAACATGAATATGAACAATATTTGCGCTATTGATTTACTCATATAAAATGTCGTGTTGCTATTATAACTGATATTGGTAGAAGTGATAATGACTGTGATTATCTTACTGTTACCAGTCAATGGATTGATGCGGATTGGATAATGCAAAAGTGCATTATTGCTTATAAAATAATTAACTCACATCACACAGGGCAGTTTATTTCTAGCACGGTTACGGATATTTGTAGATATTTTTTCATTAGTGATAAATAATGTCAGTTTCAATGGATAATGCTACTAGTAACACAAATGTTGTAGCCTTGCTTACCACTTCACTAAGTCCTGCAACTAGTAACATTTTTCATGTTAGATGTATTTGTCATATTTACCATTTAATTGTGGGTGATGGTATGAGAATTTTAAATGTTGAAATTGAAAAGGTTAAAATAACTCTTAACTGACTTTTTTATTCAAACCGTAGAAGTAGACTTAGAGAATATTTTAAAAGATACGATGAATTTGACCTAAGAGAAAGAAAGGCTCCTAAACCTTGTCCAACTAGATGGAATATGTATGAAAATTTAGTTGTTGCATATGAATATAGAAACCTCATAAACTCAACGTTTAATGCTCATGTAAGTGATGATGATGATCACCTTACAAATGCGGATTGGGCTAATGTTAAAATGCTTGTAGATTTTTTAGAAAAATTTCATATTGCTACAAATGAATTTTCTTGGCATATGTTATCCTACTATTTCTAACTGTTTAATTTATATTGCAGAACTTGCAAATTTGTTTGATAATTTTTCAGAAGGTGGGGTAATTTATCAACTTGCTATTGATTCTATGAGAAAAAAGTTTAAAATATATTTTTTTTCCTATTCCCTCTATTTATGGTGTGGCTGCCTTGTTAAGTCCTACTATGAAATTAGGAGGTCCTCAATTTTGGTATGAAACTGTTTGTAATGGTTTAACACTTGAAGATGAGGAGTTGTCTAAACTTCCCCACTCAATAGCCTCAATTAAAATAAATGCTCAAACTATTTATAATGCTTATCAAGTTGCATTAGATCATGCTAGGCCAAATGTTCCAACTCCTTCTTCTTCTAGTTCTCAATCATCTAAAAGAACTGTGGGAGTAAGAGAATTTAGTGCTTGGGCGGGGTTCAGGGGTTCTCAAGGTTCTAGTACTAGTGATTTTTCACAACAAAATGAGCTTGAAATTTATTTGTCACAGGGAATTGAGGAAGTGAATCCCGACAGCTCCTTTAATATTTTGGAATGGTGGAAGGACAAAGAAAAATACTTTCCTATTCTTTCAAGGATGGCCTGAGATATTTTAACTATTCAAGCTTCAACAGTGGCATCGGAGAGCGCTTTCAGTCAAGCAAGACTTCAACTCGGTGATTATAGAGCGTCTATTAGGGAGAGCTTGAAAAAATCAGTACTTTTCAGAGATTGGATCCGTTCCGAAAGAAGAAATTTTGGACTTGCTGAATCACAAGAAGATGTAGATGAAGCTTACGAAGAAATGCTAATTGAACTTGCGAAGGATGCTGCTTCGCCTGGAAGCAGTGATGACCAAGCTTCTTTTCTGCCACCACCAATGGAAATTCCTCCGGACCTTGACGGATTTATGAAATTTGTAAGAGATACCATGTAAATTAATATGTAACTTATATTTTTTGCACATCTTGATTAGTTTCTTTTTCTTCTCAATGGTGGTATTAGCACCTTGTTGTGCTCATTCCATAGAGGGAGGAAGACTAAGAAAAATATTGTCATGTTTTGTTAATGCTATAATAAAATTATAACGCATTGCTTTGAATATCTCTTTACAATATTTTTGTCTTTAAATGTGAATTAAAAATTTTAGGTCACCATTCTATAATATAATTTACAAGGAATTGCCTTAGATATTTTTATTACCATCTTTTTTTCTCTAACTTATATAAAATTTCAAAAAAATAGAAAGTATTCGTTGGACCCACTTAGGCTCACTTGGGCCCACATAGACCCGGGACCGGCTCACTTAGCCCGGGACCATTAGTTCGTGGTCCCGGACTGGTTCCTACAAAAAAGCCCGCAAAGCCCGGGACCTCTTAGGACCGTCTCACGAAGCTCGGGCTCACTTAAGATCGGATCACTTAGGACCGGCCCACGAAGCCCGTTAAGGATCGGGCCGGCCCACATGCCAGCGTCAGCTCCATCACTGCTACAAATTTGAACTAGCTTGGACTTGTTAATTTTCTAGTAGTGACCGACCCTTCCAAAAGACATGGGGCAGACTAAGACAAACCTTTGTTCTATTGTTTTGTTTGAACAACACTGGAAGGATCTGTGACATATTTTTTTGGGTATGTAATTGTCTCCTCTTGTTGTTTAAATATGAAATGTCATCTTCGCTGGAGCTCAAATTAAAGCATTTTAGATTCTTGATAATATTTTATGTCATATCATCATTGTTTTCCTGTAAAAAAAATCAGACATACAAATGTCTTTCTAACATGTTTTCACAACATACATTTTAGAAAAGTTATATAAAGAAAAGATATCCAGATGTACAAAGTATCCCGTGTTCGTGCAGGTGGAGAAAGAGCCGCACCTCAATGAGTATGAAAAAATTACACACAGTATATAGAAAATTTACGAAACTAAAATTAGCCTAAGTTTATGAAGGATTTAGATATGAAAGAACGAAGCATCAAAATGGTAATTTTTTATGCTTTCATCGTAAGGCAAATAAGCAGGCAATGACTTTTCCTATATGCTATTTCTTGATCAGAAGAATAGAGAACATCTATGTCCAACTAAAATTAGTTCCTCTCATATTTTGTTTTGTACAATTCATTTTCCTGATGTAGAAAGCAGCTGCTTGCTTCGTGCCCAGCACAACAGAATGAAAACTGAAAAGATTCACTCAGTCCCACGTACAGAGATTTTGTTTAGTACTACCATAAATCCAAACATTGAATCAAATTACAGTAAAACAATTGGATTAAGCTAAGAGCCAAAAATCCTTGTGACGCTTAGTTGTAATAAGATATCCTCCATACTTCCTGCTCTTCCTTCTCACAGCAATTGTCATGCACTTTGCATTCTGAATACAGTGTTCTACTACTCTGCCTCGAGACTTTTTCCCTGACCAAATCTTGCGCAGCCGCCACATTATCGATCTTTTTCTTTGTCCCAACACTAGTAATGAGACTTTTCTTTGCTTGGCTGCTTCAACAATTACAGGACCTTTTTCCTTCCCTTCTTGCACTGCTATCTCCACTTGGACCTGTTAACATACAATTCAACACAATTAAAAGACGAAGCAGATTTAAGGTTGGTTTTGCGGGTTCAATTGAACTCATCACCTCTGAACCAGGTATACATATGCGAAAAATAAAAAGTAAAATTATAGTAAGACAACATTTATTCTAAACTGATTGACTTAAATTCTGAATTTGCATCTAACTTACATCAAGATTGAAATCAAATGCATTTTGTCCATGACGTTTCTCTCTCTCACACACACACAGCTGATTGAATGACTGAATAATGAGACAAATTTCTTAGCAGCAAGTAAACATATGCTAGCATGAAACCAAAGAAAATTGGTAGGATTTTACTTGTCATGTTGAAGTGTTGCCTAGAGAAGAAAATTGTTTTTCCTAATAAGACATGGCCAGTTGGCTTAGGCCAACTAGAAATACTTTACAGCACTAATTAGTTAGGTTTGTTTAGTAACTTTCCATGTGATTTGGTACGGACATATTTTGGACTGACTCTGCCCTCACCACTTGGACATTTTCTACAGCTTTCTTAGGTGAAAACAATAGTTTTATATTTTCTGTGTCCAATCAATCAAAATCACAGATGCAAAGCAATTTCAGAACTCAACTCACCCCTGGCCTCTTTGTTTGGCACAGACTTTTCAGGGAGTTAACAAGTTCATAGGCCCTCTGATTAGTGTTTTCACCTACACAAATAAATAACAAAAAGGATATAAGTATAATGAAAGAAATGTGGTGATTTTTGGGTTTAAAGAAAAAAGAGTACAAAAAGTTTACATACATAGTTGAGAGGGCTTGGTTACATAAAGAAGAATAATAGTATCCTGGGTTTGAACAGTATGAGTAAGTGCCCATTGAAGAGCACCTTTGGCTTCAATACTATGATCAACCACAACCATGACTCTATTACTAGTGTCAGAATCTGGCCTAGACTCGTCGCTATTGTAGTTCATCTCAATGCTATTTTTGCTGGAAAACTCAGACTTGTTGTCATCGGATTTGACCAAACTAAGCGTCTTCTTGTATGGTTGACAAGGCGAACCGCGGGGTCGAACATGGACTACAGTTCGATTCATGCAAAATCCTGGTAACTTCACACGGACACGCATCATCTTTGATACTTCGATTTGTTCCAAAAATAGCTTTGGGGACTGGGGAAAGAAACAGAGGAAAATTGGTGATGTTTGTGGGAAGTTTAGTGCCAAGTTCTGTATGTGATTTGGGATATGTTGGAATTAAGGTGCGAGGGAAGATGGGTGTGAATTTATATATGTTATGAGTCTTGGGACAAAACATAGTGAGTTAAAAGGTCATGCCAATCATTTTAATTGAATCTGTTTTTATCTTGGATTTTCCAAATGGTGGGGTGGGCTTCGTGGTCCCTTGACGTGCTTAGCATGAAGTTGGAGTAGACCCGTACTGACTTGTTATTGTATTAAATGGTGTCACATTTAGTCAAATCTGAGGGAAGAAATATGCATTTCAATTTCACCCAGCATTCCTCATTTTGTCCCCAAAATTAATTGTCGGGCAAACGTTTTAAAAAAAAAATAAGAATCATTTATTCCTAAATTTTTCCTTACTGTTTTAATTAGCGAAATATTAATTAAGTACGATAGTTGAAAGAAAGATAAATGGTAGCTTAAACAAATACTTTTATTATTAAGGCTATTATTTGTCTTTTAAAGAGGTATCCAAGAACACTAATTAAAAAAACAAATAATATGGACTGAAGGAAGTAATAGGTTCCTTCATAGGCTGGGTTTATTATCATTTTGTTTGACAATTTCACATGAGAAAATTGATTTTTTTTCCTTTTCATGAAATAAAAACGGGGTTACAGAGATTTGGTATCCTATACTCGGAGAAAATGAAAACAAGAACTTCGATGTAAAGATGTCACAACTTAAAAGGCAAAATATTGAAATGCTGAGATTTTTTAACAGTTGTAATGTTCTTGTGACACAGTAAATAACAATTCATTTAATAAAATTTAAAACTTGTTCGCTTCACATATTATTAGTCTAATGGTTTTCGAATTTTTAACGAATCTTTTGTTACGTTAGGTGCTGGAAGGAATAAGATTATCTTATTTTGTGGTTATCTGGCAAGGGCGTGAGGGGCTGTTTAGCCTTAAGAGCCAAACGTGGGCAAGATTTAGTGGTCGGAATCACAAGATTACAATTCCTAGTCTTTTTCTATTTCATATTGGGTACAAATCCATGAATGCTGATTTAGGAATATAACATAAATAAAGGTGTGGATGGGTAATTATATCGAACTCTTTTAAGCTCCGATGTAATGCCACATACTCCTACATATTTGGTACAGCCCCACATACGTAGGATGCTGAGTCAATCTATTGAATTTATTACCCAAAAAAAAAGAAAAAACAAGAGGAAACAGGCAAAAGTCAACTTTATTTGCAAGCTGTAGTTTTATTAAATACTGTTCATTCTCTTTTTCCAAGAAATTGCAGTCTAGTTCCAAGAATGTCAAGCTTTAACAGCATCAGTGTCTGCCCGACCACATAAAGCCTAAAATTGTTTATGTTCTTTTGTTTGGATTATGAAATTTAGAGCTAGCAGTTCAGAGAAATTCCATATTCCACTGTTTCAATCATGACTTGCATGCATTTCTCATTGTCTTCTTTGTGTCCAATACCTAAATGCCCCAACCCCCACCCACCCGGAGAATATCCCAGTGGATGGGTAAACTCTTCTCCACTGCTGTAGTCTATTTTTCACATGGGTAACCATGGAAAGATTCAATTCTAAGGGTGTGTTTGGTACGAAGTAAAATATTTTTTCAATTTTTTCATGTTTTGTTAACTTAAATGTTTTTTGAAAGTTTTTCTTATGGATTCATTTTTCTTCAATTGGAGGAAAATATTTTCCCTATTAAGAGAGGGAAAAATATTTTTCAAAACTCCTTTTCAATCTTTCCCATCCTATTCCCCATCCCCATCCCCGCCAACCCACCCCACCCCAC